>BQNB010039668.1:3264-43862 GCA_026074375.1 Tanacetum coccineum
TAACCCAAGCCAAACGCAGCCCTTGGTGTTGTGAACCCACAAACCAAACGAACACCCCTAGTTGTATACAAAAACCAACACGCCCTCAACCCGCTGTTTCATCAGCCAAACCCGACGCCCCTTTTGTGTTATGAACCCAACGCACCCGGTTGGTGCTAAACTCACACCGTACGCACCCCTTGCGGTGGTAACAAGCCCGACGCACCCTAATATGCTTACCCGCGCGACGAACACACCCTTGTGGATGGGTTTTTATTAACCCAACGCACCCCATGGTGGTGTTGTTTATCCACCGAAGCAAACCACCCTCGTGGTGGTGGCTGTGACGTGGTGGTGATGACGATGATGAAACGATGATGATTATGATGATGATGATGGTGTAGGTGTGAAGGTGGTGACATGGGTGGAGGTGGTATAATAGCCATGGCTGTTAGCCGTGGTGATGGGGGAGATGGGGAGGTGATGGAGCGCGTGAGGGAGAGTGAGGTATCGGGTTGGATAGATCGGCTCACGAGAAATATTTTGGGGTTCACCGGAAAACTCCGCCGGAAAAGTTTTCCGGCGGCAGTGACGTGGTGGTGGCCGGAATGTTCGCCGGAGAAGAAGGTGGTGGCCGGCGGTGGGGTATGAGAGGGGAGGGAGAGAATATTATAAAAAGTGTGTGTGTGTGTATAATAGAGATGGAAAATGAATGAAATGGAATGTAATGTTATATATATATATATCCAAGTGGTAAGTTTATAATAGTTGAGGGGTTAAAGTGTAACATTTTCATTATAGTTTTTATAAAAACGGTTCGGGACTCATTTGAGCGACTTAACGGATGATTCAACTCTTGAAACTTGCGCCATTGTTTTCCGAATCATTTTTCCAGCATAAAATGAGTAATTACTTGATAATGTTTACAAAAATATTTTATAAGATTTGATAAAAAATCTGTTATTCATTTTTGTTCACCGGTTTTGTCTTGTCCGAAATAAAATTGGATTTTAACCCGAGTTGGGATAGACACCTACCCTTGGTAGAATTTTCATACAATAATAGTTATCACACGAGTATTAAAGCTGCACCGTTCGAAGCACTTTACGGTAGGAAGTGTCGATCGCCTGTTTGTTGGGCTGAAGTTGGAGAAGCACAACTTACCGGACCAGCGATTATTCACGAGACTACGGAAAAGATTTTCAAGATTAGGGATCGCATGCAAGCGGCACGTGATCGACAAAAGAGCTATGCTGACAAGAGGCGTAGGCCCCTTGAATTTGAAGTCGGAGACAAGGTTATGCTCAAGGTCGCGCCCTGGAAGGGTGTAATGCGATTTGGGAAACGTGGAAAGTTGAACCCTCGTTATATTGGACCCTTTAAAATCATAGAGAGGATTGGTCCAGTGGCTTACCGTTTGGACTTGCCTCAAGAACTTAGTCGAGTACACAACGTGTTTCACATTTGCAATCTAAAGAAGTGTTTATCTGATGACACACTCGTCATTCCTTTGGAAGAAATCCAACTCGACGACAAGCTCAACTTCGTTGAAGAACCCGTAGAGATTATGGACCGCGAGGTCAAGCAACTCAAGCGAAGCCGTATACCTATCATTAAAGTCCGTTGGAACGCACGTAGAGGCCCAGAGTACACATGGGAACGCGAAGATCAATTCAAGGAGAAATACCCTCACCTATTCACAAACCCGCGATCTACCACAACGTCTTGATTTCGGGACGAAATCGCATAACGTGGGGCGGATGTGACAACCCGCAATAAAATTTAATTCTCGTTTTATTAAGTAAAAAGTCATGTACTGCAAGTTTGCAAGTTTACCGTTAATTTCAACGAGAAGTTATCTTATGATCGTCAATGCATTATTTTATCATGGAACGTTTAAATTTCACACGAATATCACCATTATTACTCTGTGTCTAAAAAGACGTTTTAGAACGAGTAGCGATAAGAACCAAATTTAGTTCACTTTATGAAACCGTCTACGTACAAACTAATAACCATGACAACTATAAATGGATTCAACAAAGATAAAAATAACTCACATCTATATACAAATGCAAATGACAACTAATATATATATAATAAAACACCATCATTACCAAACCTTATACACTACCCTACTACTTCATGAATTTGAATAATTCCATCATGTGTTACGTATTGTCAATCTGATACAATTCAAATGAAAGAATAGTGGAGATGCTCCAACAGTATTATGAAAAGAAATAATGATGCTACAATATTAGAATCATTACCCTGGTGCAACTATTTGTACAGTGTACATTCACGAGAAAAATATCAGTAACTAAGCCAATAAATTTAGTATAAAAAGGGAACCATGCATAGACAAGTAACTCACAACTAAAAACCTAAGAACAATAAGTAAATTGTACGAGTTGAATTCAAGTTTCGTTAAGGGCACAAGCTAGACGAACGTCGGATTTTAAAAGGGTTGAAACAAGAGAAGTTCGAGTTCCTCTCATCACCACCACCTCTTCTCGTCACCTATTGAGCTTGGACCTCGGTGAGTTTTCTTGTTTACCGTAACAGTTAACCCATATTGTGACCAAGACTAAGACCACCCCAACCTTGGCAAGCCGACCAAAGGCTTCGGCCTTGCTTGGTCTATAAGCTACACGCATAATGCACGCACAACTTGTGCTTACACACGCATGCTAAACCATCGCAACACACTTAAAATATCAATGTGTCACAAAACCTGTAAATGTCATACAGTAATATTCTAGTAAAAACAAAACCAGGAAACCCCCATTAACCTTAAACACACATGGGACTTACTATTTTTGACTCATTGAGTGTTAGTAAACCATTAAGGTTACACATGAAATAATGAGGAAAACCCTCATATAGTAGCTGTGATGTGCAATGGGGCATATCCATGAGACCGAAACAAACCCCGGCCGAGCTTTATTCACGGTGGGTACGTCTCTGACGTTGTAAGAACAAACACGCGGTGCGTGCCATTTCGAACCAAAACCCTCACTCATAACGCATGCTAGCAAGCGACTAGTAGCGAGTAAATAACCACGGTGGGGCTATGACTACGCGCGAACCAACCCTTCTTTTTATGTGTCAATAAGTAAATATAAATATAAATACACAAAAAAAAGATCAGAATCCGCGAGATCAAGAAAACCGGAAGCAGTATAGAGTGTTCCCGGGTCGTTATGTCCCAACGAGGCTGAGATGGAATATCGAGTCACGAATGATGATTGGAGTTTGAATAAGACAAGGATGAGGTTATGATTTGGAACTAACACTGATAAGCAAATGTATATAAAAATAAACAAAGAACATAAGCTAGAACAAGAATCAAAACTAGGAATGACAAGAACACTTTAAACTTTTACACTAAAACACAAATAAGCTTAAATAAACTTTAAGACAAGCGACAGAAAACAAAGAAAAAGAAAAGAAAACGCAGCAGCTGCTGTTGATCTTACTCCACACACCGAGCATCCTAGTACCTGGAAATGAGTCTTCTCATGCTAGCTATATAGATGGAAACCTGCGAAATAAATAGGAAAAACTAACATATATGCATATGAGGTTGCTGAGTGATTAATGAAAACGAAAACAGTGAGTTACCAACTCACTGTTATTGCGCAAGAAAAAGAAAAAGAAAATATAGGGAAAGAAGTGGAACTAGTGACTTGTTATACATGCATGTGTTATCATATAGAAAGCCAGGATAAAATGTCTAAATGTATATATACATGCGTGTTACTACTGAAGAAATGAAACCAAAAACAGTGAGCAACAAAGCTCACTATTGTGCGTCAGACTTATAGCAAAAAGAAGCAAAGAAAAGTGGAGGGACATATGTAGCAGGTATATATATGTTTACATGTGAAGAGTTGGTAAAATATGCAAGAGTGTATTATTTTTGACAAGTTGACTTAGAAATGGTTCACACCATGCTCAATTATAAGTATTGTCATAGATATATATATTACATACATAATTATCAAACTCTCGGTTCGAGCCCCAAATGGGTTAACGACTTAATAACGAGTACATTTATTTTAATAAGTATATTTATGTTAACGAAAATAATTTAGAAAAGATATTTTGATGGTTTAAGGATTATTAACAATAGAGCACCCAACTTTATAAAGGAAACGAGTTTATCCGGCTCATTAACTTTAGTTAACACAAAAAAAAATATTTTCAAAAACTTAATTGAATTAAAATATGAATTTAAAAGCCATACGATTTAAAAACCATGAAACGTAAGGATATTAAATATAAGTAAATAAATTGTAGCAAATTAATTAACGACGGCGATATAAATAAACAAACAAACGCGATGAGTAGAGAGAAAGTATGCACTTAATACATACAAAATGTTTGTTCGCTTCTTAGATATAAAAGCACCAACCCGTAAATATAATGCGTCACATAGTAATGCTAACATCTCTTTGTAAAGTCGTCACAAGAGTCACGGTATAATCGACACTTTAGAAAATGTAAGACGTTAACTCATAGCGACCATACTTTTTGACACAAAATTGCATAATTCATTACATATGTTCAGAATGTAGACTCAGACTTTGTCATAATTTCTTAGGTGTTTGACTGCGTTACTTTTGTCATGCATTGAACCATCATCAATTTTCAGGCGATTAACTGTCAAGGTGAGTTTTCATAGCCCCTACTCTATTATTTTAAATCATCTTTTGGGGTAAGAACATTGCTTATTTTAAACGTGTGAATACAAGTACAATTACCTATTACTGATTGGTCTACTGTCCCTATTTAACCCAGTAGCTATATATGCCCAATTTATCATGAACCTAAATCTTGTAAGCGCGAATGTTATGGATAGATCTAAATCGAGATTGACAACCCTTTTGTCTTGGACTGACATTAAGTCAAGCACAACACAGTTCGATTTGAGTCATAATTACGGGTGTCCCGGGTAGACAAGAACCTGCAAGGCATTCATTTATTGTTGGTATATGTTAACGCTTCAGTGTCATGAGCTTAGACAATAGTAATGCAATTTATATGACTTTGTATCTGTTATATTGTCATATGTGGATGAAATCTTGTGATTCACAAATACTATATTTTTCTGCTTAAACAAACCTATGAACTCACCAACTTTATGTTGACAATTTAGCAATGTTTTTTCTCAGGTATTAAAATAAAGATGCATACTGAAGCTCATGCATTGCTGTCATTTTCCCGTTATCCTTAAATATTCACTTGGTCTATTTAAAACAAATGTGTATTGTCTATTTTATGCTTCCGCTGAATGTTAAACAATTTATTATTTCCTAATTCAAGTGATCTGTTTTCTTAAAACGTCTCATATAGAAGGGTCGATTCTGTAATGGCTTAGATATGATAATCATGAATCACGCCCCTTCGCTGCAATTTAACCTCTGATATTTAGGGGGTGGTACAGATTGGTACAGAGCCCTAAGGTCATAGAGAGAACCTAGGGTGCAATAGGTAGCACAAGACTATAACTACTTATATACTTAACATGCTTATTATGCTTCTATTTGGCTGTCCTTTGTTTTTTCCTCAATATGGGTACATAGGAATCAACCAAATCACATGAGTACATATATATATAAAGAGGGGTTACAATATGAAATTGACATAATGAGATACATATACTTAAATATGGGTTAACATGTGTATTACCATATACATAACATAATATGGCTACATTGCATTAAAAACTAGGTTTAACTAACGCGTATTTTGGAATAATCTATCACCCTTATTTCATATTTTCTTAGTTCTCAATCGACATGTCTACTCGAATGAAATTGAGACACACCGATAACACTACACTGGTACCTCCCAGACTCCCTGGCACACTTCCTCAGGTGTACCACAGGAGACGTCCTACTCTAGGATTACTTATTTTGCCATCTGTATCACCATTTCCCCTAACTATCAGACGTACCGCTCGTATATCTATTCCACCTATTGAGCCAAATCTTGCTGAACGTGTCAGAATTTTTGCTATTAACCTTGATGATTATTAACGTGATCCTCTTACTCCACCACCCTCACCTTCATCCCCATTCACGATGGCTGCTTACCAGCGGATGATTGCTGAAACGGACCCCACCCAGAGAGAGGAAGCTCTAACAGAAACTGGTCAGAATTCGGTGCCTGTACCTGAGACAGCCTTGACTGTATGCACAACGTGCCTTAGAGGATAGTTGCATACCATTCTCGAGTACATGGACCGTTACCCAAATGCCTGTTTAGAGGAGTTAGAAGCCTTCATGACACTGTGGGATGTGAAGCCCCGAGTTGAACTATCGATGGACGAATTGATTACTCAACTTAGGCAAATGTGTGAGATGCGGAGGATCGTGCTAGTAATGCTCAGGAGGAAGCACGACAGAAGAGGAAGGAGGCACTCGAGGAAGTGGTCCCACACCAAAAATCTACCATACCAATAACTAATTTTTAGTTTCTGTCTTTTGATAACCACTAAGCTATGGATTTGTCACGGCTAGTGAACTCTTGTATTCCCTTACTCTTTGAAATAAATATCGTGTTTGCGAATAATAATAGTAATAATTCCAAAGACTGTTCATTTGTAGAACATGACTATCTTACGCATATAACATTTATACATGTCATAAACTGTCATCGTTCATTGCCCTCATATAGAAAATGGCCACCCGACACGCCCACCTCCAACCGAACCCTCCAGTCAATATCGTATCCCCCCAACCGAAACAATGTGGATATCAACAGTGGCATTGACACTCCGATTCTCAACCAGCTCATTGCCACAAGAGTTGCTGAAGCACTCGCAGCTGCCGCTGTGACTCATGCTGCAAGCACTTAAGAAGAGAACAACCTAGGATCCAACTCTTCCCAGAACAAAACATGCAACTACAAGGAATTCCGTTCAGTTATGCATGAAAACTTTCGTGGTACTGAAGGTGCTGTAGGCTTAACCCGATGGTTTGAGAAACTAGAGTCTCAATTTGGGATTAAGCAACGTTGCCAAAGGTGACCGAGTCAAATTTGCTTCTAGCACACTGCTAGATGGTGCTTTAACTTGGTGGAACGTGTATGTTCATTCCGTTACCCTCGATACCGCTCATGCCACACCTTGGAGCGATTTCAAGGCTATGTTCATTCGGAAGTATTGCCCCAGGAATGAAATCAAGCAAATGGAAAATGAATTGTGGAACTTAAAAGTAAAGGGTACAAACCTTACTGCCTACAATCAACGTTTCCAAGAACTCATCCTCTTATGCCCTGAAATGGTACCCAACGCCGATCGGTTGTTGGAACGTTACATCGAAGGTCTACCTTTGAGCATCAAGGGTAACGTAACATCGTCCAAACCATAGCCTGCTGAAGCAATTTGACAGGCTCAAGGTTTGATGTACCAAGTGGTTCAAGAGTTAGGAGAAAACTCGGGTGACAAGCGAAAATGGAACGGAAACCACTACAACCACAACCCCAGCAACACCAACAACACAAGCAACCTCAACCCGAACAAACGCCCAGAGACAGCAAGGGTGTTTACAGCCGGACAAGGTTCTTATGCTGGCAAGTTACCTCACTGCGGAAAGTGTGGACGACACCACACTGACGCATGCCCTCCTGCTTGTTACAACTGTGGAAAGGCAGGACATAAGGCCAAAGACTGCCGAGCTCCACCTCGTCCCGCAAACCAAAGAGGACCAGGAAGCCAAGGAGGACAGGGAAGTGATGTTACTTGTTTCGGATGTGGTGAAAAAGGACACTACAAAAACAAGCATCCAAACAATGGGAATCAAGGCGGTGGGAATCAAATTCGAGGCAACCCGCAAAACTCTCAGAACAATCAAAGGCAGAATCAAAGGAACCCTAAGGGAAATAACCAAGCATCAACCAGTACTCAAGGAGGACGCAGGGCCACCATGGCCAGAGTGTAACAGCCTATGGTGCGGAAGCAGCGTGTGAAAGACAAACCACGTGGTGAATTGTACGTTTCTGACAATAAAGTATATGCGTCATTTACTATATGACACTTTGGTGCGGGATATAATTTTTTGTGTCTTATGCTTTCAGTAAATATATAGACGTCACTCCTACAACCCTGGATACTAATTATGATGTGGAGTTAGCCGACGGAAAGTCACTAACCACAAATACTATTTTAAGAGGGTGTACTCATAACTTGCAAAACCACCTCTTTGAAATCGACTTACTCCCAATAGAACTAGGAATTTTTTGACTGTCATCAGTCGAAATGGATTGGATGCCGACACATCTCCGCGCAGAATTGATGTTTATGAGAAGTAATTACCCGTGTTCCGTATAAAAATGATATGCTGATCATACAAGGCGAAAAGAGCGGAATTAAAAGTGAATCGAGATTAGAAGTCATCTCGAGCATCAGGACACAGAAGTACATCGAACAAGGATGTCAAGTGTTCTTGATTCAAATGATAAAGGAAGAGAAAACCGAAATTCTAGAGAGGCGAATTGAAGATGTACCTGTTGTTAGAGACTTTCCAAAAGTATTTCCTGAAGATTTGCCAGGATTACCCCCGACACGCCAAGTAGAATTTCATATCGAGTTAATACCCGGAGCTGCACCTGTTGCATGCGCACCATATCGTCTTGCACCTGCAGAGATGAAAGAGCTAGCCGAGCAACTAAAAGAACTTTCTGACAAAGGTTTTATAAGACCAAGTTCCTCTTCGTGGGGAGCACCGATCTTATTTGTCAAAAAGAAAGATGGATCTTTTCGAATGTGTATCGATTACCGTGAGTTGAAGAAACTTACAGTGAAGAATTGTTATCCCTTACCAAGGATCGATGACTTATTCGATCAGTTGCAAGGATCCAGCATCTACTCAAAAATTGACTTAAGGTCAGGTTATCATCAGTTAAGGGTTAGAGAAGAAGATATCCCCAAGACTGCTTTCAGAACACGATACGGACACTATGAGTTCCGAGTTATGCCTTTTGGTTTGACCAACGCACCTGCGGTATTCATGGATCTCATGAACCGTGTGTGCAAGCCATACTTGGACAAGTTTGTGATTGTGTTCATCGACGACATTCTCATATACTCCCGCAATAAGAAAGAACACGAGGAACACCTGAAAACTATTCTGGAGTTGCTGAAGAAGGAAGAACTGTATGCCAAGTTTTCTAAGTGTGAATTTTGGATCAATACGGTAAAATTCCTTGGTCACGTGATTGATAGTAGTGGTATTCACGTGGACCCAGCTAAGATTGAAGCTGTTAAGAATTGGGCATCATAATCTCCACTACACCTTCTGAGATTCGTCGCCAGTTCTTAGGTCTTGCAGGTTACTATAGGAGATTCATTGAAGGATTCTCCAAAATAGCTAAGCCTATGACTGAGCTTACTCAGAAGAACCAGAAGTTCGATTGGGGTGAGGAACAGGAAGAAGCTTTTCAACTACTGAAACAGAAACTATGTGTTGCACCTATTTTAGCACTACCTGAAGGCAGTGATGATTTTGTGGTGTACTGTTATGCATCCATAAAAGGGTTAGGTGCGGTACTGATGCAAAGAATGAAGGTTATTACATACGCTTCTAGACAACTGAAAATTTACGAGAAGAACTACACCACTCACGATCTGGAATTAGGAGTAGTAGTGTTCGCCCTGAAGATCTGGAGACACTATTTGTATGGCACGAAGTGTGTAGTGTTCACCGACCACAAGAGTCTACAACATATCCTAGACCAAAAGGACCTCAATATGAGGACATGGTGGATATAAGCTTCCTAAGTGATTACGATTGCGAAATTCGTTATCACCCGGGGAAAGCAAATGTCATAGCAGATGCTTTGAGTCGAAAGGAAAGGATCGAACCATTACGAGTAAGAGCCTTGGTTATGACCATTGGCTTGGACCTTCCGTCACGAATCCTTGAGGCTCAGAGAGAAGCAGTCAAGATCGAAAACATTAAAGCAGAAGATATCAGTGGCATGCTAAAGAAGTTAGAAGCTTGCGCTGATGGAACATTATGCTTGGATAATAGAAGTTGGTTACCATGCTACGGTGACACGAGGCCTTTAATTATGCACGAATCGCATAAGTCAAAGTATTCTATTCATCTAGGATCCGACAAGATGTACCATGACTTGAAGATGTTATATTGGTGGCCAAACATGAAGGCTGACATCGCCACATAGTCAAAGCAAATGCCGTGACATTGTGCCAAGTCCAATGCTGAACATCAAGGACCCTCTAAGTTTATTGTCAATACCCGATATACTAGAATGGAAGTGGGAGAAGATAACAATGGATTTCATCACCAAACTACCCAAAACGGCAGCAGGATACGATTCGATTTGGGTCATTGTTGATCGTCTTACTAAGTCTGCGCACTTTTTGCCAATGAAGGAGACGGATTCAACAGAAAAATTGACGAGGCTGTACATGAAGGAGATAGTAGCAAGACATGGTATACCGGTGTCAATCATCTCCGATCGTGATAGCCATTTCACTTTGAGAGTTTGGCAATCCTTGCATGAGGCATTAGGTACGCAGTTGAACCTGAGTACTGCCTATCACCCTCAGACCGATGGTCAGAGTGAGAGAACCATTCAAACATTAGAAGACATGCTAAGAGCTTGTGTGATTGACTTCGGGAATGGTTGGGATAGACACCTACCTTTTGTGGAATTCTCGTACAATAACAGCTATCACACGAGCATTAAACTTGCACCGTTTGAAGCACTTTACGGTAGGAAGTGTCGTTCTCCTGTTTGTTGGGCAGAAGTCGGAGAAGCACAACTTACCGGACCAACGATTATTCACGAGACTACAGAAAAGATTTTCAAGATTAGGGATCGCATGCAAGCGGCAAACTTTCGTGACGACAAAAGAGCTATGCTGACGACAACAAAAAATATTAGAAAGATACACAAATACAGGGAAATAGGCATAGCCCCTTGAATTTGAAGTCGAGACAATTATAGCTCAAGGTCGCAAGCCCTGTGAAGGGGTGTAATGCAATTGGGAAACGTGGAAGATGAACCATGTTATATGGACCCTTTCAAAATCAAAGAGAGGATTGGTCCAGTGCTTACCGTTTGGAACCACATTACCTCAAGAACTTAAGTCGAGTGAAACAACGTGTTTCACATTTGCAATCTAAAGAAGTGTTTATTTGATGACACACTCGTCATTCCTTTGGAAGAAATCCAACTCGACGACAAGCTCAACTTCGTTGAAGAACCCGTAGAGATTATGGACCGCGAGGTCAAGCAACTCAGGCGAAGCCGTATACCTATCATTAAAGTCCGTTGGAACGCACGTAGAGGCCCAGAGTACACATGGGAACGCGAAGATCAATTCAAGGAGAAATACCCTCACCTATTCACAAACCCGCGACCTACCACAACATCTTAATTTCGGGACGAAATCGCATAACGTGGGTATTATGTGACAACCCGCAATAAAATTTAATTCTCGTTTTATTAAGTAAAAAGTCATGTACTGCAAGTTTGCAAGTTTACCGTTAATTTCAACGAGAAGTTATCTTATGATCGTCAATGCATTATTTTATCATGGAACGTTTAAATTTCACACGAATACACCCATTATTACTCTGTGTGCTAAAAAAGAAAAAGACGTTTAAGAAACGAGTAGCGATAAGAACCAAATTTAGTTCACTTTATGAAACCGCCTACGTACAAACTAATAACCATAACAACTATAAATGGATTCAACAAAGATAAAAATAACTCCATTATAAAACAAATGCAAATGACAACTAATATATACATAAATAAAAACCATCATCTAGCAAACTTATACACTACCCTACACTATCATGAAATTTTAATAATTCCATCATGTGTTACGTATTGTCAATCTGATACAATTCAAATGAAAGAATAGTGGAGATGCTCCAACAGTATTATGAAAAGAAATAATGATGCTACAATATTAGAATCATTACCCTGGTGCTACTATTTGTACAGTGTACATGTCACATCCACAAAAAATATCAGTAACTAACGCCAATAAATTTTAGTATAAAAAGGGAACCATGCATAGACAAGTAACTCACAACTAAAAACCTGAGAACAATAAGTAAATTGTACGAGTTGAATTCAAGTTTCGTTAAGGTAAGGGCAACAAGCTAGACGAACGTCAGATTTTAAAAGGGTTGAAACAAGAGAAGTTCAAGTTCCTCTCATCACCACCACCTCTTCTCATCACCTATTGAGCTTGGACCTCGGTGAGTTTTCTTGTTTACCGTAACAGTTAACCCATATTGTGACCAAGACTAAGACCACCCCAACCTTGGCAAGCCGACCAAAGGCTTCGGCCTTGCTTGGTCTATAAGCTACACGCATAATGCACACACAACTTGTGCTTACACACGCATGCTAAACCATCGCAACACACTTAAAATATCAATGTGTCACAAAACCTGTAAATGTCATACAGTAATATTCTAGTAAAAACGAAACCAGGAAACCCCCATTAACCTTATTAGTCGTGACATTGCATAACATACCAACGTATAATGAACTTGTAAAAGATGTATGCATTAAAAATGAATAGCAAACCACGGGGGTTGCACACATAAAAAACGATCTAACATGCATGAAAATGGATAGACGACCCAAGAAGAATTACGTTAACCTGAAACACGCACATAAAATCAAACTTTGGCTCACTAGGGTCAAGCAAACGCCAGGTTTACGCATGAAATATTGAAGAACTTTTGATAGGTAACCTCGACCTATGACATGGGTGTGACCATGTAGCCCAAGTTGAACCGCAGTGAGCCATTTGCTCACCATTGGTGCGACATAGACCCTAGTAAAAATGAGCACATCATTCTCGTTGGTTCGTACCCATATATCGTAAACCTTTGACTCGAATAACACATGAGACGTACCACTAAGTCGTGAGAGGGTACCACCTTATCATGGTTGTTGCGTTGCAAGGAGACGTCGCCATAACAACCACGGTTGCGTCTGTTTTAGCGCACATAAATTCGCCCTTGTAACTCGACACTAAGCTTCCTTGTTGCTAGCCATGTAGGTCATGAGCATGCAAATAAGTAGTAATCCATTACATATATATTGCGAGTTTCGTATCTTGTGGCAAGAAAAGAAAACAAAAACAGTGAGGTATACAAACTCACCGTCGTTGTGTCTGTTTGGAGCAGCAAAAGGGCCGAAAAGGAAAAGTAAATAAAAGTATGTACTCTATATACATACATTAATTATCCATGTTTGTGAAACGGGAAGAAAATCTAGATATAAATTGTTAAGGGGTGCTGTGGGTGAGAACGGAAGGGACACCACAACTAGTCAACCCCACTTGTTGTTGCAGTCAGTTTTTTGTCATGGGAAATATTAGTGCAGCAAAAAGAAAGAAAAAGGAGATGTGCTTTATATACATACATGTGATAGGAAGGAGAGAACATAAAACAAGTGGGTATGAGTCCACTATTAGGCACATCAGGGTAAGCAGAAATACATAAAAGAAAAAGAGTGTAGGCCACATGTATGATTAGTATGTAAAAAACAGTGGGGATATCCTTATACAACTTACATATTATTTTACCATATGAAAATTTGAAGTAATAAGTGGTCGAATGTTTTTGAGTTCGCAAACGTTTCCAACCCGAATCCTATGGGTTAGAATCTTTTTTTTTAACAAGCAAGGATTAGTGCGGTTTAAGCGGAGAAATTAAATACATTTTCTTATGACTTAAAAATGTGTAACCACGAAAACCGAGTTTTTAAAAGAATAATAAATTAAACGGTTTATAAAACGTTATTTTAACGCTAAAAAATATTTTAAAATTATTGGGTCTGAATTATTGGAAAGTTATGAGAATAAAAGAATATAAAATATATATTATATATATTATTATTTGGAAAGTCAAGGGATTAAAAATATATTTTTCGATAAGAGACTTAAGCGAGTTGAGCGAACCGTGACATATAAATTCGATAAATACACAAATTAATCAACGCCAAAGATATAAATAAATAAACATAACGAGAAAATATATGTACTTAGTAACTTACAAATAATGTTTATTCTTTTCGTTAGACAATCTCGTGACTTTTGGAGATAATTCGCGACGCCGTGATAGTATTGCATTCTTGTATAGAAAACTTTAAATGTTAAGCCGTCCCTTTGAAACCAACGGTTTAATCGATACTTTGAAACGTTTATTCTAAACGTTTTTACTCATTAACGACAATGCCTTCTTCCCACTGCATAATTCATTGCATACATTAATCTTTAGAATGTAAACTCAGACTCTGTCATAATTATTTAGGTGTTTGACTGAGTTACTTTTGACGTGCATTGAACCACTATCAGTTACGGACGATTAACCGACAAGGTGAGTTTTCATAGCCCCTACTCTACTGTTTTAACTCATCTTTTAGGGGTGAGAACATTGCTTATTTCAAATGTGTAAATACCAGTACAATTACTCAGTACTGATTGGTCTAAGTCCCGAATTAACCCAAGTTGTTATCTGCCCGATTTATCATGAACCGTTATTTTTCAGAGCGCGAATGTTATGGATAGATCTATCAGGATTGACAATCCCTGTTTGTCTTGGACTGACATTAGTCAGGCAAACACAGTTTCATTTGAGTCAGATTACGGGTGTCCCGGGTTAGACACCTGCAAGGGCATTCATTTATTGTTGGTATATGTTAACGCTTTGGTGTCATGAGCTTAGACAATAGTAATGCAATTTATATGACTTTGTATCTATTATATTGTCATATGTGGATGAAATCTTGTGATTCACAAACACTACATTTCTGCTTAAGCAAATCTATGAACTCACCAACTTTATGTTGACAATTTAGCAATGTTTTCTCAGGTATTAAGAACGAAGATGCTATATGAAGTCTCATGCATTGCAGTCATTTTCCCGTTATCTGAAGATCACTTGTACTATTTAAAACAATGTCGTATTGTCTATTTTATGCTTCCGCTGAATGTTTAAACAATTTATTATTTCCTAATTCAAGTGATCCGATTTCTTAAAACGTCTCATATAGAGGTCGTTCTGTATTGCTTAGAAGTATGATAATCATGAAGTCACACTCCCTTGGTTGCCATTATACTCTGATATTTTAGGGGTGTGACAGATTGGTATCAGAGCTCTGAGTTATAGAGAACTAGGTTGCATTAGGTAGCACTAGACTATAACTACTTATCGGCTTAACATGCTTATTATGCTTCTATTGTCCGTCATTGCTGATTTCTCAAAATGGGGTACATAGGAAGCAACAATCAAAGGGTACGTATATATTAAAATGGGATACATGTGAAATAGACATATATGAGATACATATACTTAATATGGGTTACATGTGTATTAAACATATACATATACTTAATATGGGTTACATGTGCATTAAACAGGCTTAACTACGCGTATTTTGAAATATACCTATATCCTTATTTCATATTTTCTTGTCTCAGCAACATGTCGAACTCGGATGAATTGAGACACACCGAAAACACTACACTAGTACCTCCCAGATTCCCTGACACACTTCTCCAGGTGTACCACAGGATACGTCCTACTCTAGGATTACTTATTTTGCCATCTGTATCACCATTTCCCCTAACTATCAGACATACCGCTCGTATATCTATTCCACCTATTAAGCCAAATCTTGCTGAACGTGCCAGAATTTCTGCTATTAACCTTGATGATTATCAACTTGATTCCGTTACTCCACCACCCTCACCTTCATCCCTATTCACGATGGCTGTTTACCAGCAGATGATTGCTAAAACGGACCCCACCCAGAGAGAGGAAGCTCTAATAGAAACTGGTCAAAATTTGGTGCCTGCACCTGAGACAGCCTTGACCGTATGTACAACGCGCCTTAGAGGATAGTTGCATACCATTCTCGAGGACATGGATCGTCACCCAAATACCTGTTTGGAGGAGTTAGAAGCCTTCATGACACTGTGGGATGTAAAACCCCAATTTGAGGAAAGTTCGTGAGAGACGCTATATGTGGACGAACTGATTACTCAACTTAGACAAGTGTGTGAGGATGCGGAGGATCGTGCTAGTAATGCTCAGGAGGAAGCACGACAGAAGAGGAAGGAGGCACTCGAGGAAGTTGTCCAGCAAATCTACCGTACCAACAACTAGTTTTATTTATGTCTTTTGTATAACCACTAAGCTATGGGTTTGTCACGGCTAGTGAACTCTTATATCCTCGTACTTTTTGAAATAAACCTCGTGTTTGCGAATAATAACAGTATTGATTTCAAGGGCATTCTCAGATTCTGAGGTAACAAATGATAAATCTTGTTCAAAAAATTGTCTGAAAAACTATGAAGCTCTAAAGAAACAGTATGATGATTTGCTTGTTAAATTAAGTGATACTGATTTTAAAGCAGCTACATACAAAAGAGGTTTAGCAACTTTAGAAGGTCAAATTGTTAAATATAGAGAACATGAAGTTCTTTTCTCTGAGGAAATTGCTTTACTTAAAAGAAGTGTAGGTAGCAAAGAATATCATATGGGATTACTTAGGGCTGAATTTGAAAAGGTTAAAGAAGAAAAGGAGGGGTTTGAGCTTAAGATTGCAAAGTTTGATAAATCTGCAAAAGACTTAGAACAGTTGTTAGGAAGTCAGATAACTGACAAGAGCAAAAAGGGTTTTGGTTATAATGCTGTCCCCTCACCTCATCCTTTGATTCTTAATAGACCAACAACTTTAGACTTATCTTATTCAAGTCTTGAAGAATTCAAAGAACCCTTGAGTAAATGGTAAGGTCCTAGGGGTAATTCTAGTTTAAAGCCTAGACGCGCGTAGGTTTATTGATAAAGAGTCAGAATAATTCTAAGGAGAATACTGATGGACTCTTAGGAACAACATCAAATAATGATACTGGAAAATAGCGCACACTGATTAAGTCGATAGCGCACGTTAAAGGTGCGTGCGCGCGCGAGTGCGAGAGGGAAAAGAAAAGTTTTTCTATCCTGCTAATCATGTTTAGGGAAGTAGAGCGCGCGCGAGATAAAGTTTAGAGTCGATGCGCGAGAGGTAGTGTCATGCACCAATTATTGAAGATTGGGTGTCAGATGATGAGGATGATGATAACCTAACCCTAAGGTTGAAAAGAAAACTGTTATACCTACTGCTACTAAGATAGAGTTTGTTAAACCTGAAACACCAGTTAAAAGGTCAGTTAGGTATGCAGAGATGTACAGGTCACAAAGACCTAGTGGAAGACCAAAAACAATTGGAATGGTAAAAAAATCCAATCAGTTAGGATGTAAACTTTTGTGTTTAAAAATTAGGCATGGTGTTTATCTGTGGAAGTTGATCACATTCACATCAGCTTCCTAACCAACAGAGGAAAAGAATGGTATATGGAAATAATTATAATAAAAAGGATGATAACTACTATTCTAAAACCTCTCATTCCAGTGCACATAAACATATGGCTCCAAGAGCAGTCTTAATGAAGACTGGCCTAAAATCTGTTAATACTGCAAGGCCTGTTAATACTGTTAGGTCTGTTAACACTGGTAGACCTTTTAGTACTGCTAGGTCTTTTAATACTGTTAGGCCTTCTTATACTGCTCACCCCAAATCAACAATTCATTGTGCTAGACCAAGGACATATTTTCAAAATCAAGCACAATCAACTGTTCACAGGCCCTTTTACAAGAGAACAACATTAACAAAAAGGTGTTTTAATCAAAGGTTTAATACTTTAGGCCATTTAGATCAACTATTAATACTATTAAGGCAAGGGGTTTAATGCTGTTAAGCCCTCAGCATGTTGGGTTTGGAGACCCATCAAACCCAATGGTGCATCACTGGTTTTCAACAAATATAATTACATTGATGCACGAGGCAGATCCAAGGTCATTAAAGGCTGTGGGTCCCCTAAAGAAAACTAACTTTCATCATTTCTATTTGCAGAGCAAATTCACATCTAAATGAATTTTTAAAGGAATTGTTGATAGTGGATGCTCAAGGCACATGACTGGAAACATAGCCCATCTTTCAGATTTCAAAGACTTTGATGGAGGTTTATTTACTTTTGGTAGAGAACGCATAAGGAGTGCAGAATTACTGGCAAAGGTCTATTAAAAACTAATTAATCTTGATTTGATGATGTATACTTTGTCAAATAGATAAAGTTTAACCTTTTTAGTGTCTCACAAAGTGTGACAAAAAGAACTTTTCTTTTTAACTGACTCTGAATGTCTGGTCCTATCTCCTAATTTTAAGTCGCCTGATGAAAATCAGATCCTGTCCCTTAACATCCTAGACATGGATAACAATGTAACAGTTTTTGATATGAAAAAACATAGTTCCGCTAAAAGATATTTAACTTGTCTAGTTGCAAAGGCAACATCATGAAGAATCAATGCTATGGCATAGGAATGCTTGTCATCATAAATTTTAAGAATATTAATAAACTTGTCAAAGAAAATCATGTTAGAGATCTGCACCTTAAAAAAGATTTGAGAGAATTACCAAACATGTGTTTGCATGTCTTAAAGCAAGCAACACAGAGCCCTTGTAAGACCAAGGCCTTTAATCCCATTACTAAGCCAATGTTTTTTATGCTGCATATGGATCTCTTTAGTCTAACCTTTTGTTTAGTTGTTTATGCATAAAAAATACTGCTTATTAGCGTCCACTTATGATTATAG
The DNA here is from genome assembly GCA_026074375.1 of Tanacetum coccineum. NCBI lineage: Eukaryota > Viridiplantae > Streptophyta > Magnoliopsida > Asterales > Asteraceae > Tanacetum > Tanacetum coccineum. The sequence goes on from BQNB010039668.1 coordinate 21,954, forward strand.
TAGAATTTTCATGGTTATTCTTTTTTTAACATCTAAGGATGAAAACAAGTGAGATCCTTAAAATTTTTATCAAAGAAGTAGAAAACTAGTGGGATCAGAAAGTAAAAAATAATCAGAAGGATAATGGACAGAGTTAAAAAACAAAGTGATGGATGAGTTTCTGTAGGGAAAAAGTGTATTAAAAGAGAATATGTGAAGCTAGGGACTCCCTCAGCAAAATGGGTGGTTGCTGAAATGGGAAAGAATAGGACAGTAAGGATAATGGATGGGTGGAGAGATGGTGGGGGGGGGGGGGGGGGGGTGGGGGGGGGGGGGGGGGGGGGGGGTCCCGCTCATTGAGGCTGTTAAAACAATGTTAGCTGACTCTAAGTTACCTACCACATTTTGGGCAGAAGCAGTTTCTACTGCTTGCTATGTACAGAATAGGGTCTTAATAGTCAAGCCTCATAACAAGACTCCTTATGAACTCTTTAGAGGTTTTAAACCAGCTATAGGCTTCATGAAACCTTTTGGATGTCATGTTACTATTCTCAATACCTTAGATAATTTAGGAAAGTTTGATGGAAAGAGTGATGAAGGTATTTCTTTGTTGAATATTCCTTAAGTTGCAATGCTTTAGGTAAACAACACAGAACCAGAAAAAGTTCTTGGAAAACTTGCATATTGGGTTCTTAGAGAAAAGCCTCTGATAGAAGAAATGGTCCAAAGTGGCTGTTGATCTTTGATTCTCTAACCCCAATCAATGAATTATGTACCGAATGGTTTGCAAGGAACTTTTTCTAATGACTTTGCAGGAATACAAGGAGTTTCTGAGTCCAGTACATCTTCTCAACAAGATCAAGAATATCAAGATTGCATTGTAATGCCAATTTGGAAGGATGCTTCATATTTTGGTGATGTTGCACCAAGAACTATTGTTGATGCTCAAATAGATGATAAAGAAGAGTTACATGATGATAATGATGCTACAGAAAAGTCTCATGATGATAGCAGTCTTAAGGATAATGGTACTGTTGATCAACAAGCTAATACTGCCAGACCAGAAATTCATACTAGTAGTAGAGAAGTTAGTATTGCTCTCCTTGAAGTTAATACTGCTACTCCTGAAGACTTGGTAGGACCTAGTCCTGCATCTGAAGACACACAAGTGGAGGACCAAGAAATTGAATTGGGGAACATTCCATAATCTTATGCAGTACCTACCACTCCTCACACAAGAATTCACAAAGATCACCCAATTGAACATGTGATTGGTGATGTGTAGTCATTTGTTTCAAACCATAAGAATGACAACTTCTTACCTCAGAACTAGGATATTCTTAGTGCTATATATGAAGGGAAGTCTCATCAGGACCTTCATACATGTCTTTTTGCTTGTTTCCTCTCTCAGGAAGAACCAAAAAGGGTTTCTAAAGCTCTTAGTGATCCAGCATGGGTAGAAGCAATACAGGAGGAACTCCTACAGTTCAAACTTCAAAAGGTTTGGATTCTTGTGGATTTACCTAAAGGTCATAGAGCAATTGGTACAAAGTGGGTATACAGAAACAAGAAAGATGAAAGGGGGATTGTCATCAGAAATAAAGCAAGACTTGTTACTCAAGAAGAGGGCATTAGAATAAATGAAATTCTATTGCAGCCCTTGGCTAGAAATTGAGGCACATAATAAAGTTCCTACTATGCTTCCTATATGGGAGTAATTATGGGTCTACCAAATGGATGTAAAAAGTGCTTTCTTGTATGGTCAGATTGAAGAGGAAGTATATGTATGTAAACCTCAAGGTTTTGAAGATCCTGACCATCCTGATAAAGTCTATAAGGTAGTAAAAGCATTATATGGCCTGCATCAAACACCCAGAGCTTGGTATGACACTTTGGCAAATTATCTTGTGCAATGGTTTTCAAAAGGAAATATTGACCAAAAATTATTATACATACAAGAGACAAAGGGACAAATCTTGCTTGTTTAAATATATGTGGATGACATTATCTTTGGATCTACAAAGAAGGAGTTGTTTGATGAGTTTGAGAAGCTATGAAAAAGATAAAGTTTAAATTGAGTTCTATGGGAGAACTAACCTCTTTTTGGTTTATAGGATCCAACAGAAGAGAAGATAGTGGCATTTAGTCAATTAAGATAAAATGCCATGAAATTTGAGAAAGTAACAACTAACACAGACGTGAAGTCTGCTCTACTCCAACAGATTGGAAAAAGCCTTTGGTTTAAGATGGAGATAGCTATGCTGATGTTGAAGAACATCTTTATAGATTCTACGATAGGATTTTGATTACCTTACTAGTATCCAAACCAGATATAATGTTTTGCAGTCTGTGCATGTGCAAGGTTTCTGGTTTCTCCAAAGACATCCCATCTCTTAGCTGTCAAGAGAATCTTTAGATACCTTAAAGGAAAACCATCTTTAAGACTTTGGTATTTAGAAGGAGTCCTCTAATGGACTTAGTTGCTACACTGACAGTGACTATCTTGGACTACACAAATAGGAAGTCCACCACAAGGTTGTCAGGTTACTAGGAAATGAGGCTGATCTCTTGGCAAAGCAAGAAACAAACTGTAGTTGCCACTTCTACAACTGAGGCTGAATACGTGGCTGCTGCAAGTTGTTGTGGACAGGTTCTCTAGATACAAAACCAACTGATGGACTATGGGTACAATTTCATATATACTGTTATTTATATTGACAATAATAGTACTATCTGCATAATAGAAAATCCTGTTGAACATTCTAAAACAAAACATATAGAGATTAGGCATCATTTTATAAGAGACTGCAATGCTAAAAAGTTGATTCAAATGGTTAAGATTAACACTAAACATAATGTAGCAGATCTTCTTACAAAAGGTTTTGATGCTGGTAGATTTCAGTACTTGGTCTCAAGTATTAGAATGCTAAATCCCTAATGCCCATATCTCTTGTTTGTTTTTTGTCAAGTTTGTTAAATGTTAGTACTGTTAAGTCTTTGTAAATTAAATACTGCTAGTTATATTTAAAACTGTTTGTCAAAACTGTTACTTATAGTTAGTACTGCTAGTTATTTCTATGTCTCACTTTAATATATATTTTTAAAATTCAGATGCTATTCCTGTTAGTAAACCATGTTAATACTGTAAACAAGAAAAAATGTTAGATTATGTTTTTCTGGTTTTGAGCTAACTCTTTCAGGAAAAGAAATGAAGTGTGAAATTTGGTTACTCAATGATGCATTAATTGAGGGAGGAAATGTTGTTTGTTTCTAAAAGTGATGGTTTTAAAACACCACATACCAAATGGTCATCAGTTCACCAAGTCCTTATAGACATCAAGAAATTGACAGTCACAGAGAAAACCGCAACTGATAAAGACTTCTCAAATCCGTTGATAGATTATAGTTTACTCAAAACTAAAATGGTCATCAATGCACTAATGTTTTTACAAATTAAGCATTGGCCTAGTCCAAAAGCAAACCTATTTGGTAAAGACTACTCAAATTTCGTTAATGGCTTTGTAGTTTGCCAAAAACTATACTTTTGTTTGAATTTTGTGATGCCAAAAGAAATAGAGAGAGTTGATGAGCTTAAAAACATATGAGAGTCGACTAGGAAATCCCCTACACCTCAAAACCCGCCCCCGACACACACACACCGACATATCACCACACAAGGTTGTGGCGTGTGTTTTGTATTGTTGAGTAATAAGGACCACAAGCAGCGACGTGATCAGCCGAGCGTGACAGTGAGAGCATCGAATTAGAGTAAAAAAACACACACACACCTGAGTCTATCAACACACACACACACATAAGTTAAGAGTAACCGATGCTGGGTCACACACACACACTCCACAATAAAAGCCCACATCTCCTAGTACACCACGCGCGATCACACACACGAAACTTCAACCGGCATTATCCACACTCTCTCTCGGCAGAGAGACCATCTTAACACAATAACCCACATCACCCATCTAAATATCCACCTCCAAACACTATCACTCACACCTAAACACCTCTCCCTCAATGAGAGGGGGGGGGGGGGGGGAGGGGGAGTCGTTTGCTTGTGTATTTAATTACGGAGTATACTACGTAGTAAGCGATGTTGTGTTAAATATAAAATTATGATATTAGAATAAATGGGGGGAATCTATATAAATAATTAAAAAATTAATTAAAAAAAAAAAACTCAACGCAGTTTAAGACTCGAGAATGATTAGTATCTCATATAGGATATGATAAAACAGATTGAATATTTGCATAGCGGAATTAATAAAGAACGAATCAATGTTATCACAAGGTTTTCCTTTTATTCAATACTGCCTCAAATACTATTTGATCAGAATAGATCGGTTACTCTTAACTAGTAATAGGGATTTAACAATCCTTGAGGCTAAACACTATAGACGTCTATCTTTTCTACTCTACAATACAAACACACGCCACACCTTTGGTACACACGGACTATACTAGTCGACTCTCATATGTTTTTAAGCTCACCAACTCTCCATCATTCTTTTGGCTCACAAATCACACAGAAGTATAGTTTTTGGCAAACTACCAGCCATTAACGAATTTGAGTAGTCTTTACCAATAGCCGTTTGCTTTGGACTAGCCAATGCTTCATTGTAAAAACATAGTGCATTGATGACCATATAGTTTTGAGTAAACTATAAACTATCAACGGATTTGAGAAGTCTTTATCAGTAGCCGTTTTCTCTGGACTAGTCAATTCTTGATGTCTATAAGACATGGTGAACTGTGACCATTGTTATGTGTGTGTTTAAAAACATCACTTTATAGAACAACTCAACATTCCTCCCCCCAATAATGCATTCATTTGAGTAACCCAATTTCACACTCATATCTTAAGCCTGAAAAGATTTAGCTCAAAACCAAGAAAAACATAATCTAACCATTTTTCTTGTTTAGCAGTATTAAATGGTACTAACAGGATTAACAATGAGACATAGAAATAACTAGCAGTACTAACTATAAGTAACAGTTTTGACAAACAGTTTTAAATATAACTAGCAGTATTAATTTACAAAGACTTAACAGTACTAACATTTAACAAACTTTACAAAAACAAACAAGAGATATGGGCATTAGGGATTTAGCATTCCAATACTTGAGACCAAGTACTGAAATCTACCAGCATCAAAACCTTTTGTAAGAAGATCTGCTACATTATGTTCAGTGTCAATCTTAACCATTTGAATCAACTTTTTAGCATTGCAGTCTCTTATAAAATGATGCCTAATCTCTATATGTTTTGTTTTAGAATGTTGAACAGGATTTTCTATTATGCAGATAGTACTATTATTGTCAATATAAATAACAGTATTCATGAAATTGTACCCATAGTCCAGCAGTTGGTTTTGTATCTAGAGAACCTGTCCACAACAACTTGCAGCAGCCACGTATTCAGCCTCAGTTGTAGAAGTGGCAACTACAGTTTGTTTCTTGCATTGCCAAGAGATCAGCCTATTTCCTAGAAACTGACAACCTCTAGTGGTTGACTTCCTATCTTGTGTAGCTCCAGCATAGTCACTGTCAGTGTAAGCAACTAATTCCAATGGAGAATCCTTAGAATACCAAAGTCCTAAAGATGGTTTTCCTTTAAGGTATCTAAAGATTCTCTTAACAGCTAAGAGATGGGATGTCTTTGGAGAAACCTGAAACCTTGCACATGCACAGACTGCAAACATGATATCTGGCCTGGATGCTGTAAGGTACATCAAAGATCCTATCATAGATCTATAAAGATGTTCATCAACATCAGCAGCATCTCCATCTTGAACCAAAGGCTTTTCCAAATCTGTTGGAGTAGAGGCAGACTTCACATCTGTGTAGTTGTACTTTCTCAAAATCTCATGGACATATTTATCTTAATTGATAAAAATGCCTATCTTTTTCTGTTGGACCTATAAACCCAAAAAGAAGGTAAGTTCTCCCATAGAACTCATTTGAAACTTATCTTTCATAAGCTTCTCAAACTCATCACACAACTCCTTCTTTGTAGATCCAAAGATATGTCTCCACAATATATTTAAACAAGCAAGATATGTCCCTTTTGTCTCTTGATGAATAATTTTTGGTCAATCTTTCCTCTTTGAAAACCATTGCACAAAAGATAATTGGCCAAAGTGTCATACCAAGCTCTTGGTGCTTGATGCAGTCCATATAATGCTTTTACTACCTTATAGACTTTATCAGGATGGTCAGGATCTTCAAAACCTGAAGGTTGACATACATATACCTCCTCTTCAATCTGACCATACAAGAAAGCACTTTTTACATCCATTTGGTAGACCATAAATCCCATATAGGAAGCATAAGCTAGGAACATTCTTATTGCCTCAATTCTAGCCACAGGTGCAAAGACTTCATCATAGTCTATGCCCTCTTCTTGAGTAACAAGTCTTTCTTATTTCTATGATGACAATCCCCTTTCATCTTCTTGTTTCTAGTAACCACTTTGTACCAATTGCCCTATGAACCTTTAGGTAATCCACAGAATCCAACCTTTTGCAGTTTGAACTATAGGAGTTCCTCCTGCATTGCTTCTACCCATGCTGGATCACTAAGAGCTTTAGAAACCCTTTTTGGTTCTTCCTGAGAGAGGAAACAAGCAAAAAGACATGTATGAAGGTCCTGATGAGACTTCCCTTCATATATAGCACTAAGAAATCCTAGTTCTGAGTAAGAAGTTGTCATTCTTCTTGTTTGAACAGATGACTGCACATCACCAATCACATGTTCAATTGGGTGATCTTTGTGAATTCTTGTGTGAGGAGTGGTAGGTACTGCATAAGATTGTGGAATGTTCCCCAATTCAATTTCTTGGCCCTCCACTTTGTGTCTTCAGATCAGGAACTAGGTCCCACCATGTCATTCAGGAGTAGCAGTATTAATCTTTCCAAGGAAGCAATACTAACTTCTCTACTACTAGTATGAATTTCTGGTCTGGCAGTATTAGCTTGTTGATCAACAGTACCATTATCCTTAAGACTGCTATCATCATGAGACTTTTCTGTAGCATCATTATCATCATGTAACTCTTCTTTATCATCTATTTGAGCATCAACAACAGTTCTTGGTGCAACATCACCAAAATATGAAGCATCCTTCCAAATTGGCATTACAATGCAATCTTGATATTCTTGATCTTGTTGAGAAGATGTACTGGACTCAGAAACTCCTTGTATTCCTGCAAAGTCATTAGAAAAAGTTCCTGCAACCATTGGTACATAATTCATTGATTGGGTTAGAGAATCAAGATCAAACAGCCACTTTGGACCATTTCCTTCTATCATAGGCTTATTCTCTAAGAACCCAATATGCAAGTTTTCCTGAACTTTTCTGGTTCTAGTGTTGTATACCCTAAAAGCTTTGCTACTTAAGGAATATCCAACAAAGAAACCTTCATCACTCTTTCCATCAAACTTTCCTAAATTATCTAAGGTATTGAGAATAGTAACATGACATCCAAAAGGTTTCATGAAGCCTATAGCTGGTTTAAAACCTCTAAAGAGTTCATAAGGAGTCTTGTTATGAGGCTTGACTATTAAGACCCTATTCTGTACATAGCAAGCAGTAGAAACTGCTTCTGCCCAAAATGTGGTAGGTAACTTAGAGTCAGCTAACATTGTTCTAACAGCCTCAATGAGTGTCCTATTCTTCCATTCATCAACCACCAAATTTTGCTGAGGAGTCCTAGCTACACTATATTCTCTTTTAATACCTTTTTCCCTACAGAAATCATCCATCACTTTGTTTTTAAACTCTGCCCATTTATCACTTCTGATTATTTTTACTTTCTTTATCCATGGGGGGGGGGGGGGGGGGGGGGGGGGGGGGGGGGGGGGGGGGGGGGGGGGGGGGTTAGGTTTTTCTACTTCTTTGATAAAAATTTTAAGGATCTCACTTGTTTCATCCTTAGTTGTTAAAAAGAAAACCCATGAAAATCTACTATAATCATCAGTGACTACTAAGCAGTATTTTTTATGCATTAAACAACTAACAAAGGTTAGACTAAAGAGATCCATATGCAGCATAAACAATGGCTTAGTAATGGGATTAAAGGCCTTGGTCTTACAAGAGGCTCTGTGTTGCTTGCCTTTAAGACAAGCAACACATGTTTGAGTCATTCTCAAAACTTTTAAGGGCAGATCTCTTACATGATTTTCTTTGACAAGTTTATTAATATTCTTAAAATTTATATGACCAAGCCTTCTATGCCATAGCATTGATTCTTCAGATGTAGCCTTTGCAACTAGACAAGTTAAACTATCTTTAGGAACTATGTTTTTCATATCAAAACTGTACATGTTATCCTGTCTAGGGATGTTAAGAAGTATCTGATTTTCATCAGGCAACTTAAAATTAGGAGATAGGACAAGACATTCAGAGTCAGTAAAAAGAACATAGTTCTTTTTGTCACACATCTGTGAGACACTAAAGAGGTTAAACTTTAACTATTTGACAAAGTATACATCATCAAAATCAAGATTATTAGTTTTAATAGTACCTTTGCCAGTAATTCTGCCTCCATATGCTCCTCTACCAAAAGTAACATAACCTCCATCAAAGTCTTTGAAATCTGAAAGATGGGCTATGTTTCCAGTCATGTGCCTTGAGCATCCACTATTAACAAATCCTTTATCATTTAGATGTGAATTGCTCTGCACATAAAACTGATGAAGTTAGTTTTCTTTAGGGACCCAAGCCATTACTGACTTGGATCTGCCTCGTGCATCAATGTAATTATATTTGTTGAAAACCAGTGATGCACCATTGGGTTTGATGGGTCTCTAAACCCAACATGCTGAGGGCTTAACAGCATTAAACCCCTTGCCTTAATAGTATTAATAGTTGATCTAAATGGCCTACCAGTATTAAACCTTTGATTAAAACACCTTTTTGTTAATGTTGTTCTTTTGTAAAAAGGCTTGTGAACAGTTGATTGTGCTTGATTTTGAAAATATGTCCTTGGGTCTACCACAATTGAATAGTTGATGGGGTGAGCAGTATAAGAAGGCCTAACAGATAAACAGACTCATTTTTCTTATAAACTAGAAGTCTTGCTTCTACAGACTTTAAACCTGTTTTATAAGTAATAGCATTTATCTTAGATGTCCTTAAGTCTTTTAACAATTGTTCATTTTGTTCTTTAAGAATTTTAACATTTTCCAAATAAGATGATGAACAATTTGAATCAGTAGATACCTTAGAGTTAAAACTTGTAAAAGAGTAAGCCATGAGTGCAAAGTTAGTTGGACCTTCTTCTAATAGATCACTCCAATCATAATCACCAAGACCATCACATGAGATCAAAGCATTAGAAGTAGTTGTCTCCACTAGCACATCCCTTCTTGTGTTCTCCCTATTCCTGTTTTCTTAGTTCCTTGGAGCTATGCACTCTCTTGCAAAGTGTCCCTTTTTGTAGCAGTTGTAACACTCCACCTTGGATTTATCAAACCTAAAGGTTTCAGTACCATTCACAGTAAGCTTTCTTCTAGTGTTCTTCAAGAATCTCCTTGCCCTCATTGTTAGCATAGCCATCTGCCACCTTAAGTCCATCTCTTTTAAATCATTAGGATTAATTTGTTGCAAGTCCTCATTGTCAAGTTGTGGACTATTTGGTTGACTTGCAAAGAAAGCACAGATAACAGCATCACTCAAGTTATCAATTGTTGTTGAGTTAACAGTAGTAGCTTGAGTGCTAGCAGTTGTAACACCATGAGCAGTATTAACTGCTCCATTTGTACTGCTGGTGCTGTTTGAGGACACAAAGGCTACGTTTTGTGTGTTTGTGTTTGATATTGATGTCCCTTTGACCTCTGGTTCATAGATCTTCAGGTTGTTATAAAGATCATCCAAGCTTAGTGTATCTATCTCAGGCTTGTTCCTCCACACAATGGTATGTGTGTTCCATTCTGGTGACAGACTTCTTAAGAACTTCTGATTCACATCTTCTTGTGAGATACTTTCACCATGAATCTCCAACTGAATGATAAGCTTTTAAAGCCTATCAAAGGTTTGATCTAATACCTCTGAGCTAGATGCAGTAAAATTTTCATACTACTGCTTTAGAAGATTCCTCTAAGTCTTTTTAGTAGCAGCATTCCCTCCAAACCTTTTCTCAACAGCCTGTAGCAATGACTTAGCATCTTTGATGGAGTTAAACTTCAATTGATGTTCATTAGGGATGCCCAAAAATAAAGTGCTTCTTGCCTTCAATTCTAACCTCCTTTGTGCCTTTTCTTCAGCAGTTGAAGGAACAATTGTAGTCTCAATACCTTTAACAACTTTTGTTACTGGAGGTGCATTCCCATTCTCTATGACTTCCCATAGAGAATAATCAATCATCTGGATGTACTGTTCCATCCTCATCCTCCAAAGCTCATACTCACTTGGTTTGAGCATAGGTACTTTTGATGCAGCCACCATATGTATTGAGTCTTGATCCATGCCTTCTTAGCAAAGTTTCTCAAAGCAACAAGCTCTGATACCACTTGTTGATCCATCTTCAATGGATCTTGAATTCCTTAGCTTGTGTAAGGTTTAGTTATGCAAGATAAATCCTACACAACTTATGATAGAAACTTTGAATGATAATACTAAAGATTATGCGGAATCTAATCTTTAATATAAGAAGAATTCTTCAATGAAACAGTAATTCTAATGAACACACAGATTAACAAACAAAAGCTTCAATATATTAATACGAATACTCTAACTAGTATTAGGGTTACAAAACCTTGAAGCTATGACAATTCTATGAATGACTCGTTTTGATACATGATACATTGAACTCTATACCCTAGGATGTTCTTTTATACACCAAGGAGTCCTAGTCGATTTACAATATATTAAAAAAACTTAGAATATTCTTAAAGATCTATTCTATAAATAACAATCCTTATCAACTAAGTAATCTTGATCTTTAAGCAATCTTTATCTTTTCTGAGCAGTCTTTATCCTTTCAGCAGTTGTAATCTTTCAGCAGTTGTAACTTTGTACCAGCAGCATTAACTCTGAACACTAGCAGTAGTAACTTATACACCAGCAGCATTAACTGTGTACAAGCAGTAGTAACTACTTAGAATATTTTCTTCAATCTTCACCAGCAGTACTAACTTTACTCTAGCAATACTAACATATACTAGTAGTAGTAACTAGCAGTACTAATATACACTAGCAGTACTAAGTTACACTAGTTGTAGTAACTTACACTAGCAGTACTAACTACTTAGCATATTTTTTTATTAAGATTACTAACAACACTAATTTATGCTTAGCAGCAGTAACACAAACCTTAGCAGCAGTAACTCTAAGATCATCAAGAAGTCACTATTAATGTTAATCCTGTTAGGCCAAATGGGAAAAGAGCAGTACATACTGTTAGTACTGCTAGGCCTATTAGTACTTGTCACACCCCCAAAATATCAGAGTATAATAGCAGCCGAGGGCGTGTGACTTCATGATTATCATACTTCTAAGCATATATATGAGACGTTTTAAGAAATCGGATCACTTGAATTAGGAAATAATAAATTGTTTAAACATTCAGCGGAAGCATAAAATAGACAATATGACATTGTTTAAATAGTATAAGTGATCTCCAGATAACGGGAAAATGACTGCAATGCATGAGACTTCATATAGCATCTTCGTTCTTAATACCTAAGAAAACATTGCTAAAGTGTCAACATAAAGTTGGTGAGTTCATAGGTTTGTTTAAGCAGAAGAATGTAGTGTTTGTGAATCAGCAGATTTCATCCACATATGACAATATAATAGATACAAAGTCATATAAATTGCATTACTATTGTCAAAGCTCATGACACCGAAGCGTTAACATATACCAACAACAAATGAATGCCCTTGCAGGTGTCTAACCCGGGACACCCGTAATCTGACCCAAATGAAACTGTGTTTGCCTGACTAATGTCAGTCCAAGCCAAACAGGGATTGTCAATCCTGATAGATCTATCCATAACATTCGCACTCACAAAGATTGACGGTTCATGATAAATCAGGCAAATAGCATCTTGGGTTAAATCGGGACTTAGACCAATCAGTAATGAGTAATTGTACTTGTATTCACACGTTTAAAATAAGCAATGTTCTCACCCCAAAAGATGATTTAAAACAGTAGAGTAGGGGCTATGAAAACTCACCTTGTCGGTTAATCGCCCGTAACTGATAGTGGTTCAATGCACGTCAAAAGTAATTCAGTCAAACACCTAAATAATTATGACAGAGTCTGAGTTTACATTCTAAAGCTTAATGTATGCAATGAATTATGCAGGTGGTAAGAAGGCATGGTCGTTTATGAGTTAAAATTTACGTTTTCAAAGTGTCGATTAAACCGTTGGTTCTAGGGACGACTTTATATTTATAAGTTTCTATACAAGAATCTATACTATCACGCGTTGTGATTTATCTTCAAAAGTTCACGTGATTTGTCTAAGAAAATATAAACATTATTTGTAAGTTACTAAGTACATATATTTTCTCGTTGCGTTTATTTATTTATATCTTTGGCGTTGATTAATTTGTGTATTTATCGAATTTATATGTCACCGTTCGCTCAACTCGCTTAAGTCTCTTATCAAAAAATATATTTTTAATCCCTTGACTTTCCAAATAATAATATATTTAATATACATTTTATATTCTTTTATTCTTGTAACTTTCCATATTTAAACCCGAATAGATTTTTAAAATATTTTTAGCGTTAAATACGTTTTTATAAACCGTGTTAAATTTATTTATTCTTTTAAAACTCGGTTTCGTGGTTACACATTTTAAGTCATAAGAAAATGTTATTTAGATTTCTCCGCTTAACGCACTAATCATTTGCTTGTTAAAAAAAGATTCTAACCCATTAGGATTCGGTTGGAACGTTTTCGAGAGCTCAAAACATGTAAGTTTGACCACTTATTACTTCAATTTTTTCATATGGTAAAATAATATGTAAGTTATATAAGGTATCCCATGTTCTATACTATACTAATCATACATGTGGCCTACACTCTTTTTCTTTTCTGTTTTTCTGCTTACCCTGACGTGCCCAATAGTGGGCTCATACCCACTTGTTTTGTGTTCTCTCCTTCCTATCACATGTATGTATATAAAGCACATCTCCTTTTTCTTTCTTTTTGCTGCACCACCGACGCAACAACAGTGGTTTGACAGCCACTGGTTGTGGTGTCTTCCATTCTCACCCACGCACCCTTAACAATTTATATCTAGGTTTTCCCTTTTCACAACATGGATTATTATATGTATGTATATAGAGTACACATTTTATTTCTTTTCCTTTTTCCCTTTTGCTGCCCAACAGACACAACGACAGTGAGTTTGTATACTCACTGTTTTTGTTTCTTTTCTTCCACAGCAAAACTCGTAATATATGTGTAATGGATTACTACTTATTTGCATGCTCACGACCTATATGGCTAGCAACAAGGAAGCTTAGTCTCGAGTTATAAGGGTGAATTTATGTGCGTTAAAACAGACGTAACCGTGGCTGTTATGGCTACGTCTCCTTGCAACGCAACAACCATGATAAGGTGGTACCCTCTCACGACTTAGTGGTACGTCTCATGTGTTATTCGAGTCAAAGGTTTACGAGGTATGGGTACGAACCAACGAGCACGATGTGCTCATTTTTACTAGGGTCTATGTCGCACCAATGGTGAGCAAATGGCTCACTGCGGTTCAACTTGGGTTACATGGTCACACCCATGTCATAGGTCGAGGTTACCTATCAGAAGTTCTTTAATATTTCACGCGTAAACCTGGCGTTTGCTTGACCCTAGTGAGCCAAAGTGTGATTTTTTATGCGTGTTTCAGGTTAACGTAATCCTTCTTGGGTCGTCTATCCGTTTATGCATGTTAGATCGTCATTTTATGTGTGCAACCCCCGTGGTTTGCTATTCGTTTTTAACGCATACATCGTTTACAAGTTCATTATACGTTGGTATGTTATGCAATGTCACGACTAACCCTTTGCATGCGCACGCATGTACTAGTCACACATGGGTTTTACGTCGTGTGTTAGTCAACCAAGGTTGAGGCTTTAGCCGAGACTAAACGTGTTTTGGTTTAGGTCGTGTGTTATACTACAAGAAAAATGATATAGTTACTGCGAGGTGACTTACCCAATACGAGCTTTTCAAGTGACGATGAGGAGAAACGGTGACGAGAAATGGGTCGACCTCCCTTGGCTTCCACCCGTTCCAACCCGACGTCTTAAGCTCATTAATGCAATAAAAACGAAAACCTAACTCTCACCGATTTGTGTAATGTAACATCCGAGAATTTTCAAAATTTCGAATGACGATTTTACCCTTTGACTTTTAGGGTTTGACTTGACTTTTTGACTTTTGGTCTTTTGTTTTTACATAAAAGCGATTACCGCGTAACCGGTAATTTTTCGGAGCATATTTAAAGGAGATATATGTTATTCCTAGGTTGATTTATCAAAAACGAGCAGCTAAACCACGTATTCACGACTCGGAATCTAAAGCAATTTGATGTAAAACGACATTCCTAACAACTTTTTAGTTTTGACCGAGACCCGAAAACAGTCAGAAGGTGACTGAAATGCCCTCGCAAGATTTTAGAAACGAGAAAATAATTAAATTATATTTAATTTACACTTTTGGCCCCTGTGAAATATTTATACAATTAACCCTAAACTTATTAATACTTGTCATTAAATTTAAAAGTTTTAATATAAATAAAATTTTTATTACAACATTTCATTTCCAACTCAAAATTTACACACACACACTCTTTTATACATCTCTCCCTCCCCATGATTTCCGGCCGCCAGAAACCACCCCTCAGCCGCCGCCGACCGCCGCACGCCGCCGCCGGAAAAATTTTCCGGTGACTTTTCCGGCCGAAACCAAAAGTGATCCTCGTTAACAGATCTATCCGACCCACTAGGTCACTCTCCGCCACTCGCGCTTTTTCCCTCCCCCACCGGCTGCCACAGCAGCCGCCACCCCATCATCATACACCACCGCCACTCCATCACCTACACCGTCATCATCATCATCGTTTCATCATCATCATCACCATCTCACGTCACCCATCACCACCACGTCACAGCCACCACCACGAGGGTGGTTTGATTCGGTGGTAAAACACCACCACAAGGATGGTTTGTTTCGGTGACAGCCACCGCACCACAAGGGTGCGGCTGGTTTGTGTTACAAGCACCACGGGGTGCGATTGAGTGTTGTATACAACTAGGGGTGTTCGTGGGTTTGTTGTTGGCAGCCGAAAGGGGGCGGCAGCCGCCACTATGGGGCGCGTTTGGCGGGCTGCCGCCGCTATAGGGTGCGTTCGGGTTGGGTTTATCAGCGGGGGGTGTTTGTTTGCTATGTATAACAGCCATGGGGCGTTTGGTTTGTGTTTTCATGGCGTAGGGTGTGGTTGGTTTGACAATGGCAACCAAGGGGTGCGTTTGGTTGTGGGTTTAACAACATAAGGGGATGTTTGGTTGGGCAGAAAATACTAAGGGCATGTTTGGTTTAAGTTATCAAAGGGGTGTTTGGTTTTAGGGATGACAACATAAGGGTTATGTTTGGTTTAAGAGAAAAAGACACGAAAGATGCGTTTGGTTTAGCGATACAACGAGGGTTCGTTTAGTTTATATAGCAAATCAACAAACAAATGAAAATAACATTAGGTTTTATAAATATTAAAACTGGACTAAATTGGTGGTTTAAATTGGTTAAATAAATACAATATTTATTAGTTGTTTAGTTTAGATATATTGTGCATTTGAAATATTGGAAAGCGAATAACTGCAATATATATTGATTAAGAGAAAAAACGTTGAGTTTTACGTATATGGGAAACGTTATATAAACGGGGAAGTCATGATGAAACTTATATAATTTCCTATATTTATGATTCACTAAAACTACTATTGTTTTATAAACCGATAAAGGGAATAAATTATATGTTAAAGATATATAAGAATATAACTGTACGAAAACCTGACAACGAACGAAAACTATACTTTCACAAGGAAACGAACTGTTTTAGTCACGACCCGTCGAGGAAACGAAATATAACTTATAAAATATTATTTTATATTTTATAATTATCAGCTAGAGGGTAACCTAATAATTGTTGTAAAAGGCTTTACAAACATCGGTTAACTTAATTGGTAATCTTAAAACGTACGATTACGTTTATACAAGAACTTTCTATTTAATTAAGTGGTGATTTCAGAAAACGAGTCAAACTAATTGGTTTAATTATTTTGCTCACACTTATTATATAATACTTGCAAGGCATTATATACGTCACATTAATCTTTGGATTGTTTGTCTTTATGAGTTATATAAGGGTTTATTTTTCACATGAAATATATACGGAATATATTACACGCTTTGGGTTTATTTTCAATTTATTTATTTAACCAACCACCAAACTATTACAACTTGGGAATCTAAATCTTTATCAACGGGTCGCGTTGATGTGACTATTCATCGGGGAACCCAAATATATTATCCTAGGCTAGTGGATCTTAGCCGTTAAGATTAGTTGCAACTTCTTGATCGAGCCGCTTCGTCTTCCGTTCGTGTTGTGCATATTAGATGCCTATCTGTCGATCGTTCTTCATCATCAATGTGAGTTCATAACCTCGCTTTTCAATCTTTTGAATGTTTATAAACCCGCGAGGGGGAATACATGCTTGTCTACAAACTCTTTACTTACTGGGTCATCTTATAACAATGTGATTGTTTTTAAAGGATATTATGAGTTTCATAGCCTCACTTTTACTCGTTATGGATAAATGTTTTATATATTTTTGGAGTGAAAACATGCATTGTTTTATAAATGGACACAAGTGGATCAATTTTATATTATGATTACGTGTTGCCTAAGTAGCGATAACCCAAGTTGAGCCCCTTTATCATGAACTGTCAATTGCATAGATGTAGTTGTGAATTACATTATGTGAGCGCGAATGTTATGAATAGATCTATTTGGGAAACGACCTCCCCGTTCGGGTGACTAGCTATCACCGGGAACGAACGTTATAGCATGTCGAATTTGGGGATGTTTCGGGTTAGACATCTAATCGGGGCAGAAATTGCAATATATATTATTGCAAGAAAGATTGTCGAGCTTCAGTGTCATGAGCTTAGGAAACGTAATCAGGGTTTCGTGATGTTTGCATTTGTTGTTTCATCACGGGAAGTTTATATGTTTGTGATAGTTGCGGTTTGCTTTATCACGGGGAAAATCTTGTGGTCCTATGTTATACGTTTTGGCGACTATTTGGAGATTTAAATGGTCTGGCATGTTTTGCAACTGTTGATTTTAAAAATCATACATATATTTTGAAAGGACATTTAAGGAATTAAATGGTCATATATACTTTGGAAACCTTTGGTTTATTATTCATATCTAAACTAACCTATGAACTCACCAACTTTATGTTGACGTTTTTAAGCATGTTTTTCTCAGGTAAATTAGATGCTTGGATTATCTGATGTGCATTGGAGTCTAAATTGACAAGATTCCATAATTGGATTTCTACAAATGATCAAATCTCGTTGTGTCGCTTTCAAGCTTTTCATTGTGATGCAATTATGGGACAACTATTATTTTGATTTTAGAAAATCAACGAGATTGTTTTACAAATGACACATTTAGAGGTCGTTCTTTTGTATCTAGCGCTGTGTATTATGAAGTAGCACCCCAAGTGGTATTCCGCTGCGTTGTGATTTTTGGGGGTGTTACAGACAACGTGAAAGCTCATGAGAATTCCAAGGCACGCCACGTTTTCATATACGAGTAAATTTGTCTGCAAGAACGATAACAAACATCATAAGGAATTCTACAAATATAAAGAAATTTAAAAGAGGAGGATTGAGCATTATAAAATTGTTACCTGTGTTCAAACATGTTACTGATATAGCCTTCGACTATAACATCGACCGAAAGAACAGTCAACCCAATACATGTAATGAATATTGCAACTTTTCTAGTAGTCCATTGGAAGTAATAGGTAGTAACAACACTAGATTCCGAAAGCAAAATTTCCATTGCATATGTTAACATAAAATAAATAAGCAGTTGAACCTGAAACATTGGTAACAAACCGAAGTCAAACATCAATCAACTTTGACCTAATAAAATCAAAGATATCGTAAATGAAAGCAAAACTTGATAGAAGGTGTGAGTAATCGGTAAGCAGCTCCAGTTGAATTAAAGGGTGCACGTATGTCTTCTGATGTTTCATCACTGGCATCACATGTAACGTCGTCGTCTTCTTGATCTTGATGTGGCTTTGAACTTAAGAGCAACTATTGAGTAGCACCTTTTCAAGAGAATCACTGTTGGTTGAACCTGAGGTCAAGATCTACGAAAACAAAAACTTTACACCCTTGTGTTTGTATGTGGTTTCAAACATGCATCAAAACAACCCTTTTGAGATTTAAAAAATGAAGATAAATACATACCAGCGGTAGATTCTAGTGCATGATTTTCTTTGTCATATTAAGCCATCTTCGACCACTACCATTTAACGAAACCGATGTCAATTTATTTTGAACTGACTAGTCTTGAACAGAGTATGCAACAACAATCATGGTAGAAACAAGGATCGATGCAGCACAAATCACACGCCATTATATTTGAATGATCAGGATTGTTTATTACAAGTAAACTATAGCAATTAATGTTTCCAGCTTTGCAGCCTGCGGGATCAAACTAATTCAAACAAACAAATGCCCTATAACTTATAACATGATGCTATTGTCATACTATTAGACGTCATAACACATTTTCTTAATGCACTAATCAAACAGCCAGATGCCCTAAATTATAACATGATGCACTAATCATTCTAACATATCCACAACAGATAATGTAATAGACAAAGAGATGCACTTCTAATTCAAGTGTCCTACCAGAATCATCTCGGACTAATTAAAATATTTAGCAATCGAGCGATAAACGTATAACACTGACGAATATGTTACAACTGAGCGATAAGTGTATATGAGACTGACACACAACACCAATGTTCTACACCCGAACGACACATAACGAATATGTTACAAACCAACTAACACACCTACACACGCGATTTGTCATAAACTTCACGAACTATGATGATAACAAACAGATGACTTAATAATTCTAACGATGCACTAATATTACTCATTGATGCCCTAATATTACTCAACTGATGCCCTAATAATACTCAACTGATGCCCTAATAATACTCAACTGATGCCCTAATACATTATTATAACAGATGCATTCAACAAAACAAACAAACGGATGCTAGATGCTTTGTTTCATGATACCCTTATCACTAATCAAACCATCAAACATATGATTTAAATAATTTCAGTATGCTGTTATCTAACAAACAAATGCTCTTTTTATGAAACTTTGACGCACTAATCAAACACACAAAGGCTGTGAGGATAACAAATATGACTTTTGAAGTTGCATCATATTTGTTATAAGCTTCACGAACTATGAAGATAACAAACAGATGCCTTAATAATTCTAATGATGCACTAATAATACTCTTTGAGGCCCTAATAATAATCAACTTATGCTCTAATACAGTCTTAAACTGATGCCCTAATACAGTCTTAAACTGATGCCCTGATAAAGTCTTAAAAGAGATGCCCTAATACAGTCTTAAAAGAGATGCCTTAAACAAACAAATGATTCCTGGTAAACAGATATACACATTGATGCCCTAATTTGTTCATGGACGCACTAAACTAACAAACAAAAACCTAAGTATTTCCAACGATGCACAAAACATACAAACGGATGCCCTACTATGACCAATGTTGCACTAAACCATCGATACACTAAACATGTATCAAAGAAATATGAAATTATAATGTTTAAATTGAGTATATATATATTGTATTAAATGATAGATATGACCCAAGCCCGATAATGGTTTTATGATGGAGGTTCTGATAACAAAGGCAAGCGACACTAATGCAGTGATCATAAGCTGCATATCTAGATCACAAATTAGACCAAAAATTTAGCAAGATCGCCTACTATAAATATGCACATTATACATGTACTATATGTAAACATTAGTGTGCTTACGATTTTTTTAACCAATTGTATGCATTGTTGTTGTGAAACACAGTTGCAACCTGATTTGCAGCTATTAATGAGCCTCGTAGATTTTTAGGTGCACTTTCTGCACACTGGGACAAAATATGAAAACACTCCCATCCCATATCTTATAGATAGTCTTCCTATATCTAGTGCCAAAGGACTTTACGTACCTCTGCAAAGTAAATTGCTAGCCATCCCACTGAGCATAATACACTCGATATCCTCAATGCCTATTTACATTCTTAGTTATTAATTTTTGCATACCACTGATTCGAACCTAGTACTTAGAGTGACAACTTAGACCCATTTACTTACCAACTCGATATCGTCAAAGAAAAAAAATATCCTATCATTGAGATACTAGTTTAGGATCATCTTCTACATAATCTACATCAACCTATTAGAAAGAAGATAAAAAATAATCCTAAATGCTAACAGTAAACTAACTTAAATTCTTCCTAAATGATAACAAACAGATGCACTAATAATACTCAATTGATGCCCTAATAATACTCATTGATGCCTTAATAATACTCATTGATGCCCTAATAATACTTAGTGATGCCTTAATAATACTCATTGATGACCTAATGTATTTTCGATGCACTAAACACACAAACAGATGCCCAGGTATTTCCAAACATGCAATAAACATACAAATGAATGCCCTACTATAACCAACGATGCACTATACATACACATTGATGCCTTAAAATGTGTGACGATGCACTACAATAATCATACTCATTAATGCCCTAATATGTTCATCGATTAACTAAATATACATCGTTGAAAACATTTATGCCTTAATATGTCTGGCGATGCCCTAATTGTAATCAATGATGCTCTAATATGTCCAATGATGGACTAATCATACTCACTGATGCCCTAATGTATTCATCGATGCACTAACCACACAAACAGATGCCCTAATTTGTTCGATGATGCAATATTCATAATGGATACACTAAACATACAAATATATGCCCTAATGTGTCCAATGATGAACTAAACATAACAGATACAAACATACACGTTGATGCCCTAATTTGTCCAACGATGAACTAAATAGACAACCGATGCCCAAGTAGTTCCAACGATGAACTTAACACACTGATGCCTTCATATGTTTGATGATGCACTAATTTTATTCTCTCACTGATGCTCAGTAAACGTATAAACATATCCCCAAGGTATGTCCAATATGCACTAAAATACAAATGGATGCACTAAACATACACACGCGTGCCTTAATATGTCTAACGATGCACTAATCATACTCAATGATGCCTTAATATGTCATATGATTGAACAATAATACAAATTATAATTTATTTACACATTGATGCCCTAAAATGTCAAATAATCCAAAAATACTCAAAATTATTATCTGTTTACAATGATACCCTAACTAATTCAACAAAATTACAATTATCATATGTTTACACATTAATGCCAAAAAATAAGTTTTTTCTTATGGGTGTTTGAGTTATTATATATTAAAACATTAAAATGATTAATCAATCAACAATATTAGTGCACTTACTGTTGCATTTTCAGCGAGGCTATTGGTGGCGTTTCTATGGTGTTAGTGACCACGGTGGTGGTGTTTTTGTATATATTTCCGGCGAGGCTATTGGTGGCGTTTAGATGGTGGTGGTGGCCACGGTGGTGGCGTTTTGATGTATGTATTTTCGGCGGGTGATCTGACGGTTGTAATGATGTGGCGTTTCGATGGTGGTGGTGCCACGGTTGTAATGATCTAGT
>BQNB010039669.1:3207-47914 GCA_026074375.1 Tanacetum coccineum
CATCAAATATTGTTTATATGAGTTATATAATTGTAAACTTCAAAATAATCCTTGAAAGTTTAAAAAAATAGTAAAGCTCGTTATATCTTATCGAGTTTATCGGGGTGACTCGATAACCCGATAAAAAATTCACTAAGACCCTAACCCGACCCTATTAGGCTATCGGGTCTATCAGGTTGACCCGATAAACCCGATAAGCTAAGTTGGACCCGAATCAACCCGACCCTATAAGGTTTTATCGGGTTCGGGTCGGGTCAGGTCAACCCATTTGACACCCCTATATCCAAGGCTGCTGAAGAGACAATGTCGGAGCCTCGGTTGCAGTTTCTTCCAAATAAGATAACATATTACCTAACACAACTAGACGATTATAGATTCTGCCAACCGGTTTACTGCGTAACCAAGCAACAATAGCATTCAAATTACACGTAAAAATTTGCAAAACCACGACATAAATCAAGACCCATCGGTTTATTGTGTTGGCTATAAAAAATGGTTACAGTTTCTACCATCCAGTTTCCTACATAGCCAAAACCACGACTCACCAGATGACCAAATGATGATAGCTACACAAGCATTATTCACACCCGTTCTACCCAACGCAAAAAAATATAAACCAAACAACGCACAGACAATGACAATCAAACACAACCACACATAATTCAAATCAGATCTACTTAGCATCGTAAAGAGGTATGTATACCTCAATCAATGACACAAAAAACAAACATCATACAAAAAATTGAAAAGCGACATTTAAATAAACCATAAACTAACATCGGTTTGTTGCGCTGGCTGCAAGAAACGGTTGTAGTTTCTGCCTTTCGGTTCTATGCGTAACTAACCAACAACCGCATCCAGGTTACATTTTAAAAAATGCAAAACCACAACATAAATCAAAACCTATCGGTTTATCGCGTTGGCTGCAAAAAAACGGTTGAGTTTCTGCCATCCAGTTTTTTGCGCAGCCATAACCACACCTCACCACATGACCAAATGATCGTAGTCAGGCAAACATTTTTTTTGAAAGGCACACCTCACCAGGAAAACATTATTCAAACTGCTTATACCCAACACATAAAATCACATATCAATATCGTTTAATGAAACACAAACCAAACAACACAAAAAAATTGTAAAGCAAAATTCATATAAGATAGCAGATCACCTAACACAACTAAACGGTTACTGTTTCTACCAACCGTTTTTCTACGTAATGTAACATCCGGCAATTTTCGAAATTTTAAATGACTATTTTACCCTTTGACTTTTTGGGTCTGACTTGACTTTTTGACTTTTGGTCTTTTATTGTCACATAAAAGCGATTACCGCATAACCGGTAAAATTTTCAGAACATATTTTAAGTAACCAAATGATGATAGCCATGCAAGCATTATTCATACTGGTTCTACCCAACGTAGAAAAACATAAACCAAACAACACACTAACAGGACAATCTAACATACCAGCAATCTTCAAACCGAATATTACCCAGCATCTACAAAAACACATATCCACATCTATCAATGGACACAGTAAAACAAAACACCACGTAAACGTTTTATAAAGAACATTCAAATAAAGCCATAACTACTTTTTAAAAAACATGATATAAACATCTTACACACAAATCACAAAATTATAATTTAGTCCCATTACTCAAGAATCAAAGACGCATCAATCGCATCCAAAAGTATACCCAAAAAAAAGAAAAAACGGTTGCAATTTAGAGGATAATAATATAAAGCTAGATTCAAAATAAGCCATCAGGCATAGTTATAAAAGAATGAAATTATAAACAATAAACACCCAAACAACATAACACATTTTTATGCAATCAATGACAAAATTAAAACACGCAAAAGTCACATCTACATGATAAGTAAAAAACAATGGAAAGCCACAACATGCAACTACTTTATCTATAGATATATAACATGCAACAACTTCTTGTTAACAATTAACGATTAACACGCATCCCTCACTTCTAACCAACTATTACGCTATGCCACCTTCTACTCATCGTCTTGATCAAAACCCCTAAACAACTTACACGACCAAATTAAAAACCGCAATCCAAAGTGGCAAAGCAAATGCAAACATGATACATACATGCAAAGAACCGAGTTAATTATAACGTCGTTGCTCTAGTTGTCGGATTTATAATCGTCAAGGTACTCCCGTTTTGGTTACTATGTGTGCACAGTTTTCTGTCACCATGATATATGCCACCAAAACTACCAAAACGGCGTCGTCCCACTTTTTTAAATATTAAATTGGACCGGCCATTCCAAAACTACATCGCTTGACCCCAAAATGACTTCGTTTGGGCCAAACCAATCACACCCAGCCTAAGCCACCCTCATAATGACCGGAATACCAAATCCCAGCTTAAGTCCAAAAGGCCTACACTTTAACTAGGAACAGAAAGGTCCGCGAAATAACCGCGTTGCTCGATCAGTGAAACCAGAGTGATGGTCTTATGGGACGATACATTCGTAATGGAACTCCATCATATACATTATTTTAGATGGTTCTAATTGTGGGCGATAGTCTTCATCATCCTCAGCAGCTTGAGCAGGCACGGTTTGGCTACCCATCATCATTCCCTCTCTGTCTAAAGTGAGAGGGGTTCTCCTGAGCGCAGTGTAAGATTCCCCATGGCTGGGTCTCGTTAGCAGCAGCATTCGTTGCTTGCCTTTGCTGATGATTTGTCCGTTTGTTCCCTTTGGTGCGCCTGTCTTGACGGTATTATTGTTTGTATAATTGTAGGCAAAGATCGTGTGAGTGTGCAGTTATGCTTCGATTGCTTCGACATAGAATAGATCGACCCAGTTCCCGTTCTTTTCCGATGCACTCGCTTTATATCTCCGACACACAAGGACCGGCTTTCCGCCTCCATTTGGTCGTGCTGCTATGATGTAACGTGCAGTCGTTCCCGAGCATTTAGGGCCCCATTTTTATTCCCTTAAGGTCCTTATGGGATTTCAAGTTCGGAATAGAACTGTTATTATTGGCGCTATATCACTATTCATGAATTCTCGGGCAATCGCTATTCACGAAGACCAAAACAATGTCATTTTTTAAACCTAAAACATTATCGTTTGCTTCGCTTATTGTATATAATGGGGCAATGTGGAGGATTAGGGCATTTAATCAGTACATAATGACCCGACCCAAGCCAAAACAACGTCATTTTTAAACCCTTAAAACATTGTCGTTTGCTTTGCTATTGTATACAAGGGAAATGTGGATGATTAGGGCATTTTAATTAGTATTCTTCTAGGTTTCAAATAGATGAATGTTATATCTCTTCAAGATTATCTCATGATACATGAGCTACAATTGAAACATGTAATAATGATTCAAACACTATATTTTTGAAACAAAAACTTATATATATATATATATATAGTGTGTGGTTATTGTGAAAAGTCATAAATGGTAAAAAGTATAGGAAGAATTTTTAGCCATTAGATATGAGATATTAATGAGATTAAATTGGGGTATTAATGACACATTTGACACATAACAACTTGTATTTGCCACACTATTTATACGCTATTACTGACACACATGAATTTTTTAGCTAACAATATTGACACAGTTACACATAATTTATCTATACTTCTATACTACCTAATAATACATTTAGGACATTCTCAAAATAGAAGTCTTAAATTTTTAAGAACATAAAACATTTCTTGTTATAGAAAGATTTATGTTACTTTTGCTATAAACTCAATAAATACACATAATTAAAAGATACAACTCGAAGTTTAGTGTCTTAATGTGAAATCCATTTTGTAACACCCTATTTTTTAACATCACACAATATTAATGCAACCCATAAAACCATATTGATTGTAATTTGTAACAGCCCAAAAGGTATAACAACGTATTTAAATCATATGAATTGTAACACCCTATTTTAATATAAAAACTCTTCAAACCGAATCTGATAAGCATAAAATTTCTCTCATTCACCCCAAAAACACAAACTCGCACCTGTCACAACTATATACACAACCGCCTTCGCCACCATCAGTCGCCACCGTCGAGGCACCCACCACCACTGAAATCCTCACGATGATACCCACCACAACCCGAACCTTACAACCGAATCAGCTGATTTTATAACATTTGTGAGTTTGGTAAGTTTATTATTTATTCATTAGTTTTTCGAGTTTTGAAGGGTTTTTTATAAAACTTTCTTCTTATAACGTATCTGACTAAAAATGTTTATAGATCTGCTGCCGTCGTTGCCGGAGTTCTTCAAAATCGCCAAAATCTAGACTAGCGCCCATTACCTCCACAAGAAACGGCTTTAGTAGCCGGAATTTTTGATATTATATATTTTATTTCAAGTTGTGTTTTCTTAATTTTTGTTTTAGTTTGAGTTAACTTTCAAGATTTACTTTGGTTTTTTTAAGTTTCTACTATTTGTGTTTGAAACAAATTAGAAAAAAATGTTTCTTGAGTAATCTTGTGTGTTAATTTGTTAATTTGTGTTAGATCTTGATGAATTAGATTGTACGATCTAATCACATATGTTATAAATTTATACGCCTTTATTTGCTTAATATTCATGCTTTTTTGTAATGGTGGCAAGCAATGCCATTGTAAAGTTGATTATATTATTGGCTAGGAATATTAGAGTAAATTAGCAGGGTACCTACGCAATGCGGCAGCGAGTACCCAGTGACTATATTTTGCGGCGAGCAAATGTTATTTGGTTAAACTTTTTTTTAACAACAACTATACAAATGAAGGATAATTTAAATAAAATAACTTTAAGCAATAACAATGCAAAGTATTTCATATCCAATTAAACGTAAGGCCCAAACAAAAGAAAGGAACATAAGTAGCATCTTTGAAACAGTAGTAGAGATAGACGGGTACCCGCGTGTTACAGCGACGGGTCACATATCTGGCAAGAGACTGGGCGATCTCAAAACAGTAATAGAAGACTGTGTGACTATATTTTGTGGCGAGCAAATTTTATTCGATTCGTTGGTCATCAAGTGACATGGACACAAAACACAGAAGTGTTATTATTGTTGTGTGGTTGACCTTAGTATCCTCACAATGACATATTTGACCAAAAGTAGATTTGGTCCAACCTTGAATAAAATATCAAAACGTTGTCTTCCTGAAACTCAACTTGCAAATATAAATTGTAGGCTTAACAGCAAATAAATAAACCTTTAGATAAATAAATATAACATGACATTGATCACCTACAAAACCTTAATAGGACACCGAGGATTCAAGAGGAAGAACAAGAAAGTTAACATAAAAGCTTTTGATTTTCAGACGTACGGCAGAAGAGATTGCTAATTCATAAAATAGTCTTAAACAAATTGGTTTTTTTTTCTTTTTACTTTAATTGACAATAAGCAGTCAAATTACGAGAGCATTATATAGATATCACATACATAAGCCCTGACCAAATTGTCAAACCTTATGCCTAAAATTAAAGAAAGAACTACCAAATTTAACATTTAAATTAAATATAAAGACAAAATAAAAAAAACAGACTATGATGTTTTACTCATCCTGATCATAAAAATCATCTGGACATATCAAGATGATGAAATCTAACTAAGTCCGTTGATATGCTTAAGCTGTATCTTGTTCTAGACGCTCACTTGCCAGTCTTCGCGTTTTAGAGATACGGAGACGTACGGTAATATAGTGAGAAAGTATGATATCTCCTCAAAATTAATATAGGCCCTGTCCGCTCCCGTTCCCGATCTCTCTTCTCTCTCGTTCACATTTGTGTACCGCGTGCGTTTAACGCGCCTACCCACCCCAAATCTATCTTTCACACCTCTCTTCGCCGGTCTCTAAGCCCCCGGTTTTTCTTTCAAGTTTTTGGATAAGTAAAGGTTTATATTTGATAGGGCTTATGTCTATTGATATCTATATAATAATAATTGATTGCTTATTGGTCAATTAGAAGTATAAACAATTTGTTTTTGCTATTTTTGAATTAGCAATCTGGCTGCTATGATTCTGTTTTATTAGATTATTTGAATGTTTCAACAAAGTTATCACAATTAGTAGGAATATGTGTATTTATATGATGTAAAAGTCAATTAAGCATACATGAATTATATAGTAAATCATGAATTTTCAATGGTATTCGTTGTTAAAAAAGAAACGTAATTTATTATAAAAATGCTTTTAAACAAAATAAAATAACTGTTAACGTGTCTTAGTCATCATGTAAAACCTATCGGTACACCACATTTGATGTGTAAACTCCGTCGACATTAAACTTCTTCGTAGGATTTACAAATACTTTTGTCGTGTGACGTGAAATTCCTCTTGAAAGGGCAACGTAAAGTTGTCCGTGTGAGAAAACCGGTTCCGGAAGATAAGCGCCAACATTCAGAATTGTTTTTCCTTGAGCTTTGTTGATTGTCATAGCAAAGCTTAGCCGAACCGAAAACTGTTTTCTTTTTAACTTGAAAGGAAACATGTCGGTTTCAGACGGAGATAAAGGGATTCTTGGCAAGAATACCTATTTGCCAGCATGATGTCCAACAACTATTTCCGCATCAATTAGGGTTGGCTCAAACTTTCTTCATATAAGTCTTGTTCCATTACATTATCTATCTGAGGGATCAAGATTCCATAAAAGTATTATCGGGCACCCAATTTTGAGTCAGAGAACATGAGGGGGCAAACCACTGACATTAAGCGAGTTTAAGAATTCCATAGGATATAAGTTTTTTTGTCATCTTGTGCTTCATCGAAACTGTAATAGATTTTCTCGTCTCCACGAAATCTATCAATCAACTTTTTGTTAAGCTCGTCCACATGCTCATTTTTTGTTGATAAGATCATCCTCTTTAGAAATGATACAATCTGATGAATTTCCATTGACCTGGAAAGAAAGAAAGATTGCATTGATCAACTATTCTTTAGATCGAGCCATATCGTTGTATGGAATGGTCATGTCATCAGGGATGCGAATGTAATTTTTGTCAACCACTTCTTCATCTACATTGCCAACTCGTAAAAGAAAATCAGAAAACCATGGATCTGTTCGCGCTCTCATATTAAAAGTTAACCTTATTTTTTTAATCACAGAGCAGTGACATTCGTAGGCTAGGGTCTACGATCTGTGCTCGCATTCTGCGTCTCACGACCGACAAAACCTGTCTAAAATCACCTCCTAAGACCATTATTTTTCCACCGAAAGGGAGTCTCATCCCCGTGATGTCTTGCATTGATGGATCTAGTGCCTCTACAGCCTTCCTGCTTAGCTTTCAAAGCCTCGTCCCATATGATTAGTTTGGTAGATCTAAGCAGTTTTGCAGTCCTACTTTGTTTTTTAATGTTACAGAGTGAGTTATTGTCAAGGTTAATATGAATCTTGAATCGGGAGTGAGCTGTTCTACCACCCGGCATGTTATTGGCCGCTGCACCCGATGAAGCAGTCGCGATTGCAATGAGACCACGAGACCGGACCTTTGCAAGCAAAGCTTTATACAAGAACGTTTTTCTCGTTCCTCCCGGGCCATCTATAAAGAACATGCCCGAGATATCATTATCTACATGCCTAAGGATCTCATCATACGCGTCTCTCTGTCGGAATTAATGTGAGTTAGAAGCGACAAGTGTTCCTCTTCCAGAACTATGGAGTACTCCTCTTGTAATTCCCGAACAACCCCAGATTCTAAATTGGCATCTATGTTAAGTTTAGGAAGATCAAAATCATCAATATCTTTACCCATAGACTATAGGAAACCTTTTATGGCTTTTAGGACCATATTTTGGGCTACCTCCACATTTTCATACACTCGCCTGTAATCTTCCAAAAGTGATTCGTAGTGGTCATCCCATAACTTCTTATCATCTCCACGGCTCACAAGATCAAAAGTGTTGACGGGAATAACCATCTGAGAGTGGGTGGAAACAGAAAAAGGAACCTCGCCAAGGACATGTCGTAAAGTTTATCATTATTATTATTCCTCTCGAGAGCTGCTCTTCGAAATGTCTGGTACAACACGTTGTTGACTGTGTAGAGATCTTTCCAGTCCGTAGGCCCGCAAACATGTGTCAGGAGTAACCACAGGTAGAATCGTTCTCCTTCAGCGGTATTAGCAGAACCCAATCTACCCCTTATTGATCCTCTTTTTCTAGGATTCCAACGTCGCGTTGTCTTATTCCATGTGAAGCGCTTAGGAAAGTCTTTGTACAAGTATTGTCTGGCGTAAACATTGAATTTATTCGTCTCAAAAAAAGCAGTCAGCATCGTTCTCTTGTCTCTCTCTCTCTATCAACAATGTCAGTCAATGTATCATCTTCTTTAAACCTGACCATTTGTTTATTTGGGAGATGAATTTGCAATGCCATGACATATGGTTAGATTTGTGAAAGAGGGAAGCCAAAAATCCTCCAAATTGCCTCAGGGGGGGACACTTAACAGTCATCTTGAAATCTCTTTATCTCGTTAATAACTACATTTTCACTTTCTGGATTGACACAAACAGCCTGTTTATCGTGACCCTTGTAGACATACTTAAATACGTACTTCACTGAAACAATACTCGAACAAACCTCGACGTTTATGTGAAAGTTGAACATCATTAGCAGCTTTGGGTTGTAAGGGACCACCCATCTGTTGTCTAGGTTATTTCCACGCACCTTCACTTTCATCCCAATTATTCTCTCCTTAAGTTTAATGGTTAAGACGTCTTTCCCTGGTGTTGTTTGTCGTTGAATTACCTGGGGTATTTGAACGTCACTGTTTCGGCTCACCCTGCATACAGGGGCTATTGGTTCGTAAGACTTCCACATGGGACCATGGATAATGGTTTTTTTGTCCAGCTCGTGCATTACCAGATACCTTGTCGGGTCTGGAATTTCACTACACACAATTTTATCATACTATTCGACATTTTGTGAACTGGTCTCATAATCAGGAGGAAATGAGCATGAGGTAAGCGACGCTTTTGAAACTCTATGATGTAAACATGTGAACCGACAACACCGAGTACATGCCTATCGAAGTGTTGCTCCTTTAGATCCTCTAATTTAGCCCGGAACACCCTTGAAACAAGGTCTGGTCGTTATGGTGCAGCCTGAACCGGGCAATAGCTCAGTCTGGATTTTGGACAATTTGGATTGCATGTCCATAGTAAGGAATATTTCAGGCATTTCCCTTAGTCTTGATCTAAGGTATTAGCATCCATAATTCGCGCGCATTCCATGGGGCCCTCCAATAAACGATGCAAGCAACACAACAATTTGCCCGAGTCTTCTTGGTTGGACTTTACCGGCATTGACACAATCCATAATACCTTGGTACAAATCTGCTCTAATCTTGGTTTGGTTTCGCTCAATAAATAGCAAACATGAAGTCTCAATCTTTATGTAGGTGTCAACGACAAACTGCTATAACAATCCGCCAGCTAATAAAAGTATGTTTGGAGTAGGACCGGATTTGGAACTTGGTAAAAGTAGTACTCCCGCATGGTTACAGTCTTCCTACCCCCAGTTCCGTTAGGCTCTACAAAGAATGAGGTGATGTATTATACTAAAACTATGATAATATATTTATATTATATATATTATATATATATATATAGTAGAGAGGAGAGAGAGAGAGAGAGTTAGGATCAAATGAGATGTTTTCTTAAATAAGAAGGATAAGACGTAACTATAAGCATATCCGAGTTGGTCGACCTTAAATTAGATGCATCTTATAATTTAGATGCATTTAACGCATTTCAGCTTTTAATAGATGCATATACCTTATATTAGATGCATTTCATGATTTCTCATGTCTTTTGTTCACTCTACACAGTGTAAAATCATGAAATCATTTGCACATCTACACATCAATTAACATTTCGAAACTCGATAATGGTGCCATGTACATAAATAGAGATGATCTCAATGCAAATCGTTGCATCTCAAAATGTGTGGTTTTGCACTTCTCACACTTCTTTTTTTAATTTTACTTCTCACTGATCCCCTGCTCTATATATATATGTGTTGTGTGTGTGTTATATATATTTATATACCTATAAAATTGTTGTTCTGTAAAATTCTGTGTGATATTGCTATGTACCTTCATATATCTTCCTCCATATTTTCTTCATCCCCAATGATTTCGTCGATGGATACGCCAACCCTTGGTATCTTTGAATGCCATCCAGGCTCACCCTTGGGAAAGAACATAATCAAGGACAACGGAGAGTAAGAGCAAAAGTGAGTATGATCTGGGTTGGGTAATCGACCTCCCATACACATCAATGTTCTTTTTATATGCAGAAATGTTGTTTTTCCCTTCAATCCAAATGTCAAACAACCTGCCATAATGATACAAACCGACACGTTGTATAAAAATTACTTCGATTATATTTAAAATTTTGCAACAAGTAAAACAGTTTTATTCAAGCTCAGGTTGTGGTTGGTAGGTTGTAATTCTACTTTGGTCGAGTTCCACTGATGCATTTAATGTCACTCTGTAGTCGTCGAGCGGTCCTAAGTCAGCAAGGCTTCGAAACGTTGTCACGTAAGGGTTTGTTGCAAGAACACGTGTCAAAATTTCAACAATTTGTCTATCAAGATTTTGCCTACAAGTCTATTGCGATAACTCAGTTTCAGGATATAAAAATACAACTGTATAAGTACACTATAGGTTGTCCATCCCTCGAGACCCAACTGATCAATTTTATGGTACATACTCGTGCGCAACTAAAAGTATACACTCCAGATGTCATATTGGTCATGGAAGTATCAAAATTTACTCCCATTGATGTGAATGAGAAATTCATGTTGTATGAACCTATGTTGTGCCTTAACACTTTACCCAATTCACATTATGATGTGAAGAGATTAAATAGCTCTTCTGGAATGTTTAAGGATGCCAATTTGTCTTTCCATTCATATAACAAAATGTTAGGAATTCAAACTTTATTCATTTTGCTCCACACATCGTACATGGCAGTTATTCCTTTAAAACATGGTGCTGTTTAGGGACACCATGATATATGAAATCATATGGATCTACGTCTTGGTTGTCTCTTATGATCGATGAAT
The DNA here is from genome assembly GCA_026074375.1 of Tanacetum coccineum. Classification (NCBI taxonomy): domain Eukaryota; kingdom Viridiplantae; phylum Streptophyta; class Magnoliopsida; order Asterales; family Asteraceae; genus Tanacetum; species Tanacetum coccineum. Next base: position 14,272 of record BQNB010039669.1, read on the forward strand.
TGAAATTGGCATCAGTACAACCTTCTGCATGCAAGCCATTACAATGTAAGAATATGTTTTAATGGATAAGTGTCTATTACATCGTAAATTAAATACTAACCTGTTATAGGTGATGCTTGAGTCATGACAGCATCAAATGAAGGTAGTAGTCTACAAGGCTCACCTCGAATGCCTGTTTTAAGAATGCAAAAATAATTGATGAAAACTATTATTTAAGAACCTAGTAAAAGGTAAAAAATAATAACAGCGCCATGTTTTGTGTTACTGTTCTCGCTTTCAAATGTCAATCTTAAGGATATGTGGGTTGCTCATGCTATATTTGTATGACCCGGAAGTTGAATGGCATTTGTAACACCCCCAAAATGGGTCGCAGCGGAATAAGGATCCGGGGCGTGTTACTTCAAGATCAACAGCACAAGATATATATAAGAACGACACAAAAAGTCGTTTAAATTGATACATTGGATTTAATTATAACACATAATACAAAAGCATAAAGCTTTACTTGTTCCTTGTTTAATATTACAAAAGACAACAATACATTTCCCAAAATATGATGCACATAAATCTTTAAGTGTGCAATCCAAAATGTAATCCAATGCATCCTTGGCACCTCGTGCCTATTGACCTCCTGAAAACATTGCTTAAAACGTCAACAAAAATGTTGGTGAATTCATAGGTTTATGTATTTAAATTATGCAGGACCGCAAGACTTTCCCGTGATGTTACAACATATGCCAACAATCACAAAACCAGATTACTGTTGCACTAAGCTCATGACACTGAAGCTCAACCTATATTTGCTATTTTAGCAGTTATTTTGCCCGTACAGATGTTGTAACCCGCAACATCCAAGTCCGACATGGTCAACGTTCGTTCCCGGTGATAGCTAATCACCCAAACGGGGAGGTTAATCCCAATAGATCTATTTATAACATTCGCGCTCACATAATGCAATTAACAACTACATCTATGCAATTGACAGTTCATGATAATGGGCTCAGGAGGGTTATCGCTACTTAGGCAAACACATAATCAATATATTTAAAACACTTGCGTCCAATTTATAAAACAAAGCATGTTTTCACCCCAAATAATAGTAAATCAGTAAAACTGTAAAAAGTGGGGCTATGAACTCACCTTGAGTACAGATAGTCCAAATAATCACAGATAAAACGTCACGCAAGACGATAGATGCAACCTATTTAAATTAAGGTCGTATAAGTACCGAGTACTTTAATTAATAACATTGAATATAATCTTATAGTTGTTACATCGTACTATCGTTCGGGCTATCATAATTAAAGAGGTCATGACATGACGTACGAGGAGTTAGGACACTTTAAATCGTAAATCCAACAACTCGTCGATACGCCATCCGAAGAGGCCTCATTATGAAACTCCCTAGTATTATAGCACTTTGATAACCACTCAATATTCTATATAGCATAATCACCGACTAATCGTTTTAGTAAAATAATATTTATAAAGTGAAAACGTTTATAAATATACTTTTCGTAAAAATGACCTAATTTGGTCGTTTTAAGTCCGTTGCTCGCGTTTCTTACGTCCACGTCTTCGTAGTAAGACGAGTGATCAAAATATTACATTTTCAAGTTTTTGATATTCTGCGATGAATAGTGTTTTTACTAGTAGACGACGTGGATGCATATTTACATTTTCAAGTTTTTTAAGATCTGCGATGAATAGTGGTTTTTACGGGTTCACAACCAGCTAGTTTTAGTTGGGGGGGGGGGGGGGGGGGGGGGGGGGGGGGGGGGGGGGGGGGGGGGGGGGGTGTCGTTTTAGGTTTTAATTAGCGTAAACTTGTATAACGTAATAGGACTTATTCGTTTTAATCACACGATTTGTTATTGATTCCTTCGAGTATGTATTGTTTATGAAAAAGAAGTATTATATTTTATAAAGTTAATCCCACTGATGAATATGATTTTTACTGTTCATAGTTTATAAAATTACTTTTATAAACTTTAGATTATCGTAAACGTCGTATTTTATTCGTTATAGTCCGTTTATTACGATTCTTCGAGTACGATCTCGTAATTAAAAGTTAAAAATATTTAGATGTATTTAAAAATATTATTTTTGCTTTAATGAATATTAACTTTTATAAAAATAGTTTTATAAAAGTATTTATAGTCGTAAACTCGTTTTTAACGTATCTTTTTTCGTTTATAATCGGTTTTTTTTTTTTTTTTCGAGTTTCTTATCCATTTTTGGAAACGTCATGAGGCGTATTATTTGGTATATTATGTCAATACACGTTGAATTTCGGAATTCAAAAACAGACCCCAAGTATGCATTGTGTATATCTTTATAAAAAACCTTGTTTTATGTATTAAAATGTTAAAATTTAGTAGTTTACCTTAAAAAAACCCTAATAGCTATTTTAACAATATGTGATGACTTATAATAAATGTCCAAGTTCGTCCATATCCTTATAAATTCAATTGTAACAAGTTTAACAATTTACTTTCCATATTTTTCACATGTTAAGATTAAGTAATCTTATAAAACCCTAATTAAATACGCTAAACAGTTATTACTTAAACCGATATGTTAACATACTCTTACATCCATTTTCCATGATATAATATGACAATATGACCTAAGAAAAAGTGCATAAACTCATAAACATAAAGTGATAAACTTATTTTTACATATTACAAAAGTCGCGAGAGCGGAGTGATTTAGCCATAATTAACATATAACACATAAAATCAAAATAAATAAAAGTATGAAGGAATTAGGAAGATCTTAGTGATAATGTATGAGATGTGAAATGAATGCTAAACCCGTGTTTAGACTCAAAACCAAAGCTTCACGCTAAAAACCCTAGAATTAGGTTTTGAAAACCCTAATCTTTCCCTTTTCTTCCTAAATCCTTGCAAATGATTATCCAAGGTTGAAAACACATAAGTATGCCCTTAGGATTGATGAGTGAAAGCGTGTTGTCAATGGATTTTTATAAAAGTGTTTGTAGGAATTGCTTAGGGTTGTTATTTTGGCCGTAGGGTTTGTGCTTAGGAAGAGGAAGAAAAATGTGAATTTTTGTTAAGTAAAATAAGTATGAAACTCTTAAGCATGGCATGAAATATTATTGAAGAGGGTATCAGATATTTCTAGTTGCAATGTTTGACTAGAAAGTCCAAGGGGAGGGGGGTATGCCGTAGGTTTCAAGGGGACAAGAAAAGGAGGGAAACAAGGGCTTAAATGCCTTGGTCTCTTGGTTCCTCCTAATGGGAATCATCCCATGATTTCAAGGGAGGTGTTTTTCCTTTATTTCTTTTATATAATGTGTATGTTACTTGTGTATTTATAAAAGAAATGTGTAAGTAAACTTTTGTATAAAAAGAAAGTTGTAGTTTATTATAAGTATACTTGTAGATGTCCCTTGGTTATTTTTGTCAAGTATTTGTTATCTTGTATAATCATATTAGATGTTGTATGAAATAAATAAATATTCCTAAAGTATTATAAACTTTGATCATTGTATAAAAAGTAGGTAATTGTTGAAGCGTAACGTATAATTTCTAGGGGTCCGGGGAAAACCGGAAGGATGGAGAGGCAGTGATGGAAGCGCGAAACGTAAACACTTTCACAATCCGGAGTAAAGTAACTTTGAAAACGTTAATAATTTTCTCAAAATAATTGCTTAACCCTTGATGACGATAAACAGATAAATTGCTGTAAGCCGCGTTTATGTTTAACTGATCATTTTTAGCTTACGCGATTTAACGTAACGATTTCCATTAAAAACAAACGCGTACAATGAAAAAAAAAATAATTAGCGACTTATCAACGTCGTACATTGTCCTAAAACACAGGGTGTTATAGTCTCCCCCGGTTAGCTGGGCCTTGTCCTCAAGGCTTAAGACGCAGCAATTGACGACGGCCCGGTCTTTGAGAACATATGTGGGTATTTCGTGGGGGCCGGAATTGATTCCTCTCCGCGTTCCATGGGTAAACTCAGACCCTCCTTGGAGTTCCATCGAACCTTGACTAATGGGATAACGGCTTCGCTTCAACCGTTTAACTTCATGATCTGTGATCTCTATAGGTTCCTCGACAAACTAAGCTTGTCATCAAAAGAAGTCCATCCAACTAACGGCTAATGGGTTATCGTACGGGATGACACTACTTCTCTAAGTTGGACACTGAAAATGTATATAACTCCGCACAGCTCCTCAGGCGAAGCTCTACTGTTTATGAACGTCACCACCCTTTTTATTACCTTGAAAGGTCCAACAAACATGGGAATTTAATTTCCTCGTTTGCCAAAGCGTACAACCCCTTCCAAGGCGAAACCTTGAGCATTTCTTTATCTCCAACCTCAAACTCCCATCGGCTTACAGCTTCAAATCAGCGTTAGCTCTTTTGCCTATCATGAGCGCTTGCAGCCTTTGCTTACCTTGAATGAATTTACTCAAGTCGCTCTTGTACTATCTCTTGACCGGTGAAAGTTGAACTTCTCCAACTCCTCAGCCAACAAACAGGCGCACGATATTTTTACCCGTAAAGTGCCTCAAAGGGTGCAGCCTTAATGGTAGCAATGATAACTGTTATGTTAGAAAACTCAACTAACAATGGCAAATGTTAAACCCAACCATTTCCAAAGTCGATCACACAAGCTCGCAGCATGTCTCGAGAGTTGTATGTTCCTCTCGCTTTGACCTTTATTTGCGGATGATATGCCATACTCATATCTAAACTTGTACCCAAAGCTTTCTGAAGTGACCTCCAGAAATTTGATGCGAACCTAGGGTCACGATCACAAATAATCGAGACCGGTATTCCATGCCTTGTTACTACTTCCTTTAGGTACATTCTTGCTAGTTTCTCTAGAGGGTCAGTTTCTTTCATGGGTATGAAGATTGCGGACTTTGTAAGACGGTCAACGATTACCCAAATGGTGTCATACTATAACACCCTGTGTTTTAGAGTCACTGGCGACGTCGATAAATCCGCAATGTACCTTTTGTATTGTACGCATTTGCTTTAAATCATAAATGTTAAGCTAAATCGCGTAAGCTAAAAATTAGCGTTTAATGTAAACGGGCATCAATCAATTAAACGTTTGCATCAATCAAGTATTAAATAATTATTTTATAAAGAATTATGAGTGTCAGATGGTTCAAGGAGTATTTTTATCGGTTACGTAAGTTAAATACGTTTCGCGATAAATGTACGTTTAAGTATACTCGGAAGCACGTTAATTTATTAACACTTCAACAAATGCCTAGTATTATTTTTCAATGATCAAAAAGTTTATAAAACTTTACTTCATTTATAAAAGTGGCGCCCCATATATGCTAGAAATAGTCAAGACTTATCATTGTTACAAGTATACTTTATTAACAAGACTTCACTTTACATTTTATACTTACAATTATCAAAGTTACTTCCAAGTGCAAGTATACATTCATTTTTATTACAAGATATAAACTAGATATTTTTAACCATTTAGGAACACATTCCCTTGAAATCATGGGATAATCCCTACTATTGGAAGACATAAGAACATAAACCATTAATGAAGTAAGGCATGACTAGTTGCATAGTGAATTTGACCATCTTTTCCCCATTTCCCTCATCTTGCCGCCCCCCTCTATGACCATTTGACCATTTGGTCTTCAATATTTACTTGCACTTTCCTAGCTTATATACACATGTTGCTTACACTTTATAAGAAGTAAAAACATACATGTAATTCCTTGATAAAAATCAAAAACCCTCCCCTCTTTGCTCCTTATAAGCCACGGCTCAACCCCCCCTTCAAACCAACCATACAAAATTTATATAACCTATTTACATACACTCTCATATCATATCTAAGATACCTCAAAGTATTTTGAAGCCTTGATTAATTATTTACAAGTGTTGAAGCAAGAAATCAAGATTTGAGTTTTCATTTGGAAACTAGGGTTTTCTTGGTTATAATCTTGGGTTTAAAGTCTAAACAAGGGTTTAGTCACATATTTGTTATCACCTACATCATCTCATTAATGTTAACTTAAGGCCCCTTAACTTCATTTACATGAATATATCAATGTGTGTTAATATAGTAAAATCACCATTAGTTTAATGTTTAACTTGTAAACATAGGATTTTTCTGTAAAATATAGTTTTATGACCTATACACATGTTTTATGGATATTAATATAAGAAGTTATGAATGATACCATAAGTATTATTACATCTTAACTAGCTTAAAAAGAGTTTGAAAGTTAAAATTAGGTTTATAAAAGTTTCTTAATATGTTTCAAGTAAAAGAAATACAAGTGACATGTTAAGGTTAATTATGGACCTATAGTAATGTTATATGATCATTAAAATAAAGATATAACAAGATGAGAAGATTTGTATACTTATGGTTATTATGTAAAAAGTTATAAAGTGTAAAATATAAAAACAAGGTTAAAAATAGACTTAATAAAGTCACCCAAACTTTCTGTCCCAAAAGTGTATAAAAACATACTTAATTCTGTTTTTCTAGAAAATAATACGACTCATGACGATTCGAATAAGTAAGAAACCTTGTCACACGGATAAATCACGAAAAAGTTTATGGTAAAAACAAGTTATACGATAAATAAACCGTTCTAAAAAATAATTTTTATAAAAAAACTTTTAATAAAATTATTCAAAACAGCAAGTTTGATATTTTTAAATAAAAATACATATTTTTAGGATTCAAAATGATAAAGAAATCGTAATTTTTTTATTAATTAACGAACGAGTTTAAGGAATTTTCGCGAGTTTACGACAATTATTAACTTTTTATTAAAACTATTTTATAAAAAGATTACTGTTCAAGACAGAAAGTTATATTTTGTTAAAGTAAAAGCCTTATAAATTGATAGGAATTTCAATAACGTATAACTCTTCGAAAGAAATCGTAAAAAATGAGCTATAACGAAATAAAATACGACATTTACTGTGTTTTACGACAACAAATACGATTTAAATGAAAACTCACGTCTGATATTGAACAGTAAAAATTACTGTTCACCCAGAGGGTCAAAATGTGAAAAATTCAAATTATGAATAACCTTCCTAAATACAAAAAGATGGGCATAAGAAAACGTTAAAATCGGGCTAAAAAAACGCGAAAGGTTTATGCAAATTTTTAGCCTAAAACGGGGTAATTATAAACGTTTTGAGAACGATATTAAACGCAGGGCGAGAAAGGAGAAGCGAGGGGACGCCGGAGGGAGAACTCGCATTAGTTGGTTATATGAGAGGGGCTATATAGAATTAATGTGGTTATCAAGTACTATAATACTAGTGATTTCATATGAGGCCTCTTCGGGGGTGGGCGTATCGACCGAGTTGCTGATTTACGACTTTAAATGTGTCCTAGCTCCTCTACGTTCACTACACGACCTATTGATTGTGATAGCAGCCACGTACTGGCTAAAAAAAGGTGGTTTATGATGTGACAAACATAGGCCCTGTATATATTTTAGAGAATACAAAGTACTATGGTAATTAAATGACCTATGATAAATTAGGTTGCATTCGATCTTTTTAAACGTGACCATTCTGTGATAAATTGGACTATCATTACTCAAGGTGAGTTCATAGCCCCGACTTTTTCATTTTTACTAATATTTGGGGTGGAAACATGCTTGTTTTTATAAATTGGGACGCAAGTGGGAAATTTATATGTATTACATGCTGCCTAAGTAAGCGAAACCCAGTTAAGTCCCATGACCATGAACTTCAATTTGCAAAGATGTATTGGGAATTACATTATGTGAAAGGCGAATGTTATTTAATAATCGTATTCGGGAGACAACCTTCGCCTTCGGGTGACTAGCTATCACCCGGGAACGAACCGTTATAGCCTTTGTCGAATTTGGGTAGTTTAGGGTTAGACATCCGGATGGGACTTAAAATTGCAAAAAATATATTAAATTGCACGAAAGATTGTTCGATCCTTACAAGTTACATGAGCTTAGGAAAATAATCCTAGGTTTTGTGATGTCTTCAAGAGTTTGCATTATCACTGGCAAAAGTCTAGGCTGTCCCTGCATATTAAAAAAAAAAAAATGACAAATCAAACCTATGAATACACCAACATTTATTATTGACGTTTTAAAGCAATATTTTCAGGATATCAATAAGCATAAGGTGCCAAGGATAGCATTGGTGATTTGTTTTTGGAAGTCATATCTAAGTGAGATATTGTTGTATTATGTTTTTGGGAAACTCAGTGTTAGTGAAACCAGTATCTTATTTAATAATAAACATGACAAGTTAAAGACTCAGGCTATTTGTATCAAATATTTTTTAAATCCAATTTTATCAGTTTTTAGAACTACTTTTTGGTCGTTCTCTATATATATCATGTGTTTATTGATCTATGAAGAACACGCCCCAGACCTTTATTCCGATGCGACCCAATTTGGGGTTTTACAGATTGGTATCAGAGCCCAGTTTATAGAAACCAGGTCAAAATAATTTTGCTGGACGATAACCATTGTTCAAACAATGCATTCATAAAAAGAGTTTTTATGGTGGACACCACCTAGTTGTTGTATTGATGGGACTAGATCAATCATAATTGATATACTGTGTTATAGTATATTACGTATATAACAATAAGAGCCTTATATAATATACTCTTATCCAGTTATTTTTTGCTGGTCACAGTGCGATGTGATCTTATTTTTACGATGCATAATGTTTATGTTACTTTATGATTGTATTGAAATCTACCGTGGTTATTTGTATTTTCTTGTGATTTAAGAACATGGCACCAAAAAGAGCCACAAGATCAACCCGAGTCCCACCAGTTACACCAGTTACACCAGCCCCAAATGCAACAACCACAACTGTTACTGAGGCACAACTTCAGGCCTTAATTAAACCTCAAGGAGATTGCTACTGCAATGCTGCAGCAGAAGCCAGCAAAGTTAGAATGGCTTACGACACAATGGTTAGACCAAGTCCAGCACAAAGCAGCAGCTGCTCGTTAGCATTCTCTTGACTCTGAATTCTTTAAAATGCAAAACCTTTGGACTTCAAAGGCACTGTAGGGTCGTCAGACTCACTCGATGGTTTGAGAGAAAATAGAATCTTTGTTTAGCATTAGCAAATGCCCAGCAACTAGCCAAGTCAAATTCGTTGACTTGCACTCTTGCAAGACATGCTCATACATGGTGGAATTCCCATGTTAAGACCCACGCACTCCAATGAAGTAGCTCATGCCATGCCATGGGCAGCACTGAAGAAAATTAAATGACTTAAATACGGCCCCGCAGGGGTAAGATCAGAAATTGAAACCTGAAATGTGGAACTTAGGTTAAGGAGGGCAACCCGATGTGGGGCCTATAAATTCGATACGATTTCAGCAACTAGCCTGATGTAGTTTCCAAATGTTTCCCAGAAGAGGTAGACAAGGATTCAAAGTAATATACGGTGGATTGTTCCGATATGATACTTGATTGGCCGTGTAAAGGCATCAAAGTTCGAAGACCATGCAAGAAAGTGATTGAGTTTACAACTGAGTTGATGGAGGATAAGACCCTGCCTATGCTGAACGTCAGGCAGAAAGGAAAAGAAAGTATGATGATCTTCCCCAGAATAATCAAAACCAACAACAACAGAATAAGGAGGCAGAACACAGGCCAGGCCTATGCTGCAGGCAATAGTGATAGAAAGCCATACGAAGGGTCTAAGCCTCTATGTGCCAAGTGTAATTGCCATCATGAAGCAGGTCCTTGTCCGCCTAGGTGCAGTAACTGCAATAGGTAGGCCACTGCCAGGGACTATAGGAAACGGCCTGCTAACAAACAACAACCAAACAACAACAACCTAACAACAACAAACAACAAACAACAACAACAACAACCGTAACAACAACAATAATCAACAGGGCAATGGTTGCTTTGAGTGCGGAGCTCAAGGCCACTTTAAAAGAACTGTCCCGAAACTGAACAACAATGATCGTGGTAATCAAGCTAGGAATAACAGGGCTCCAGCGAAGGTGTATGCTGTTGAAAAGCGGGGGCAAACCCAACAACGTCGATGGCGTGTACGTTCCTTCTAAACATCCGTTAGCCTTACATCTATTTGAATACTATGGTGCCGATGGAGTTTCGTATCGCTCATTTTGTACTTTGCTTGACAATCATCCCCAATACTCTAGAACATGGTTAAACCGTTGATTGAAGCTGACGGTAGGATAATTAAAAGTAAATACTAAATTATGGGTTTGAACGTTAAATTTTTTGACCCAAACCTCAAGCATCAACCTAATGCCTGTAGAGATGGGTAGTTTCGACGTCATAATTGGCATGGACTGGTTGTCAAAATACAGTGCCGATATCGACTTGCTAATAAATTGTTTCGTGATCCCCTCCGGGAGCGAAATCTAATCGTTCGCAGGCAACGGATGTAGTGAAGGACACAGGACGCGCCTAAACGTCATCTCGTGTACCAAGGTTCAAAAGTATCTGCTAAAAGGATGTCACGTCTTTTTGGCACATGTTACTACAAAGGAGATTGAAGACAAGTCAGAGAAGAAGCGACTTGAGGACGTACCGATAGTTAAAGATTTTCCTGAAGTATTTCCTGAGGACTTGCCGGGTCTTCCTCCGACTCGACAAGTGGAGTTTCAAATTGATTTGGTACCTGGTGCTGCACCTGTAGCACGGGCACCTTATCGATTGGCGCCTTCCGAAATGAAAGAGTTATCTGAGCAACTGAAAGAGCTATCCGACAAAGGCTTTATAAGACCCAGTTCCTCACCTTGGGGAGCTCCGGTCTTGTTTGTCAAGAAGAAGGATGGATCATTCCGGATGTGCATTGACTATCGGGAATTAAACAAACTGACAGTGAAGAACCGTTATCCACTCCCCAGAATTGATGATTTATTCGATCAACTTCAAGGGTCGAGTGTCTACTCGAAGATCGACCTAAGGTCAGGTTATCACCAATTGAGGGTTCGAGAGGAAGACATCTCGAAGACTGCCTTCAGAACTCGATATGGACATTATGAATTCCAGTTTTGCTGTATGGATTGACAACCAGCACCTGCAGTGGTTTATGGACCTCATGAACCGAGTGTGCAAACCTTATCTGGACAAATTCGTAATTGTCTTTATTGACGATATTTTGATCTATTCCAAGAACAAGCAAGAGCACGAAGAGCATCTGAAGATAATATTGGAGTTGTTGAAGAAAGAGGAGTTGTATGCAAAATTTTCCAAGTGTGAATTTTGTGGATTCCAAAGTCAGTTCCCCTCGATCACATGATTTGATAATTAAAGGCATTGATTTGGATCCCAAGCCAAGATCAATCCGTTAAAATTGGGCATCTCCTAAGACAAACCAACGAGATTTGTCATGTTTTTAGGTCTTGCAGGGTATTATCGACGATTCCAATTGAAGGGTTTACAAAAATCGCCAAACCAATGACCAAGCTACACTCAAAGAAAGACAAGTTGAGTGGGGAGTGACAAACAAGAAGCAGCAATTCCATTAATTGAAGCAGAAGTTGTGTAGTGCACCAATTCTGGCTTGTACCCAAAGGATGCGAAGATTATCCATCGCAACTGCATGACTTCAAAGAAGGGATTGGCGCTGTGTTTGATGCAAAGAGAAAAGGTGGATTACTAATGCACCCCGCCAGTTAAAGATCCATGAGAAGAACTATACTACGTCATGATTCTGGCACTTGGAGCAGTATTGTATCGCTCTAAAGATTTGGAGGCTCCACTATATGTAGGAACCAGTGCTAAACAGTGTTCACTGTCTCCATAAAGCTAAAAAAATAAAGATTAAAAGGGGTACTTAAATTAGAAGAGCAAACACATTCTTGATCAGAAGGAACGAACATGAGACAACGCCTGATGGTTAGAGTTGCTTAGTGATTACGATTGCGATATTCGTTTAACACCCAAGGGGAAGAAAATGTACGTTGCTGTGATTGCATTGAGCAGGAAAGAATGAGATCCACCATAAGAATTTCCAGCATTAGGCATGACTATTAGCTTTGGATCATCCAAAACAAGAATCTTAAATGCTCAGACTGAAGCGCGAAAACCAGAGAACATTAAGAAAGTGAAGAGTTTGGGGAATGTTGAATGAAAACGTAAATTTCCAGAAGCCATATAGGAACAAAAGTTGTGAACCACGTGCGGATGAACCCTTTGCCTCAATGGCAGGAGTTTGATACCTTGTATGTCGATATGCGGACTGTGAAACCATTCACGAGTCCCCACAAAACAAATACTCTATTCATCCGGGTTCTGACAAAATGTACCAAGACATAAAGAAGCTATATTGGTGGCCCAATATGAAAGCCGACATCGCCACCTATGTTAGCAAGTGTTTGACATGTGCTAAGGTCAAGGCTGAACATCAAAGGCCATCAGGATTGTTGGTACAACCTAAGATACCTGAATGGAAGTGGGACAACATCACTATGGATTTTGTTACTAAGCTTCCTAAGTCATCGCAAGGCTACAACACCATTTGGGTGATTGTTGACCGACTCACTAAGTCTGGCGTTCTTCACAGAACCGAAGATGAGATACCTGACCCTATTGTATAAACTTGCAAGAATGTACCTGAAGGGGTGGTGTCCCCATGAGACATGGAATACTCTGTCCCTCAATCATTTTGAATCGCCGACCTGCGATTCGCATCAAATTTCTGGAGGTCACTTCAGAACGCTTTGAGTACTAATTTGGATATGAGTACTGCGTACCATCGACAAACAGACGGGCAAAGCGAGAGGACCATTCAAACTCTCGAGGATATGCTGCGTGCTTGTACAATCGACTTTGGAAAGGGTTGGGTTTAACCATATGCCATTAGTCAAGTTTTCATATAACAATAGCTTTCACACTACATCAAGCCGCACCATTCGAATCACTTTTATGGTCCGAAAGTGGTCCATTACCTGTTTTGTTGGACAGAAAGTTGGTGAAGCTCAAATACTTGGTCCAGAAACTAATTAAATACCACTGATAAAATACATCCAATTCAATCGAAAAGGATGCAAGCCGCTCGTGATCGACAAAAGAGTTTTATGCTGACTTGAAGCGTAAACCAATGGAAATCCAAGTCGGGGATAAAGTTATGCTCAAGTTTCACCTTGGAAAGGGGTCTAACGTTTTGGCAAACGGGGAAGGTAAACCCAAGGTATGGTTAGAACCTTACAAGGTGTATAGAAAATGGACGGTATGAGGTTACTTTACCAGCTCGAGCTTCCTGAAGAGCTAAGTAGATTCAAATATACATTCCACACGTGTTCCAACCTGAAAAAGAGTCATTCCGCCGAACCTTTGCTGTTCCATTTGAGGGACTTCATCTTGATTGACAAGCTTCATTTCGATGAGGACCATTAGAAATAGTGGGGGGCCGTGAAGTTAAACGGTTTGAAGCAAAGCTTGGATACCATAGTAAAAGGGTCCGGAGGAACTCCAAGAGAGGTCGCTGAGTTTCACATGGGAATGTGAAGACCAATTCAAGAAGAAATATCCACACCTCTTCACCAAACCGCACCGACGTCAACGCTGCATCGTAGGGCCATGAGGACAAGGCACTTTTAAACGGTGGGAACACCCTGTGTTTAGAAGCACTAAGCACTTCACTGACGACTTGATAAATCAATGAACCATTTGTTATTGTACGCATTTGCTTTAAATCATAAAAGTTTAAGCTAAATCGCGTAAGAAAAAAATTAGCGTTTAATGTAACGGGATCAATAATTAAAACTTTTTGCGAACAATCAAGTAGTCTTAAATAATTATTATTGAGAATAATTAAGGCCAATTGTTTCATTTATTTTTATCCGGTTTACGTAAGTTAAATACGTTCGCGATAGAAGTAACGTTTAAGTATACCCCACGGAAGCAACGTTATTTTATTAACGCTTCAACAATTTGCCCTATATTATTTTTCAATGATCAAAAAGTTTATAAAACTTTACTTCATTTATAAAAGTGGCGCCCCATATATGCTAGAAATAGTCAAGACTTATCATTGTTACAAGTATACTTTATTAACAAGACTTCACTTTACATTTTATACTTACAATTATCAAAGTTTACTAACTTCCCAAGTGAATTAACATTTCATTTTATTACAAGATATAAGCTAGATATTTTTAACCATCTAGGAACACATTCCCTTGAAATCATAGGATAATCCCTACTATTGGAAGACATAAGAACATAAACCATTAATGAAGTAAGGCATGACTAGTTGCATAGTGAATTTGACCATCTTTTCCCCATTTCCCTCATCTTACCGCCCCCCACCGCCCCTATAGGCCGATGAGTTACGCGGAAGGTTTGTCTTCAAGTTAGATTACGAGATGCAGCGATTCCTAGTGCGTGTATATAAGATACACGATGTTGCGAGTACACAATAGACGAAGTGAGCGGGGTAAAAACCGGTACGGATGAAAGTTCCTTGATAAGAGGAGAACGGAAGGCGAAGGCGCGGCGGCTCCCGCGAGCTTTGGGCTGCTTTAGACGGGAGAGAGTGGCCCACGGGTGGCACGCGCACGCCGCGGGGGGCCGCCGGGGGGGGGGCCCGCGCGTTGCAGGAACCGGAAGCACGCAGTAAAAAAAGATGAGGTGGATGGGGGGGGATGAACCGTGCATTTACATACACTCTGCCGATCTACATGGGGAGTCGGCAGATAGGACCGTGGGGGCCGAAGATTAGGTGGGGGTTGTGGAGGCCTTGAATATAATATTTACAAGGAGTTGTAAGCAAGAAATCCATAGATTATAAGGTTTATCATTATAGGAAACTAGGGGGGTTTACCCGTTGGTGTAGTAGATCAATGGGGTGTGGTATATGAAATGTGTGCTAAGACCGCGGTGGGTGTTTAGGTGCAGCGGAGTATGTTGCATCATCGCTAGCGAGGGCGGTGCGTGCATTAAGGTGTTATCTTATAACTATAATGGTGTGCCCTGTAGCTCACTCTTTTGATCACATCTTCGTGACCAGAGTCGATATAGGCAGTCGAGTGGCGAGTAGAATTATAGACATGTGTATATAGTTATATGATGGACGTAGGGTATGAGGTCAGCACGCTTACTGACACGATCTCTAAGGTATGGAGAGTATCTATATCCATCAATGTCAGCAATCACGATTTGACTCAAGAGTCGACAAGGTGCGAGGAGAATATCTTCATCTGATCACACATGTAATCAGTTTGACAGATTATAGTTCTATCAGAGTGTTTATGTGTGAATTCTTTTTACATAAATTCAGTCTGGGGATTGTACAAATGAGGAGTTTGTCTGTATATAATACTTGTTGAGGTCGTGTGTCGATAGTGCAACCTTGAATTGGGTCAAAAAACGACAACATTTATTAGAAACATCCTCATCGGGTATTAATATAAACTCTGATGGGGCTCGTACAATCAACAGGTCTTCTTTCAAACAGGGGGTCAGATGAACAACTTCAATAATAACTATCTAAGTACTAGCTTTTGTATCATTGAGCATCTATAGAGGTAATGATCAAGACTCGTTTTTAGGCGTACACACACAGGTTTCATCTCGTGTTTAAGTAGAGACAAGTTACTTGCGAGGTGACACTATCTACGGACTGTTATGCGTAGATAGCGTCATCTCATATGGATGTGACACAGATGTGAAGCAGGGTATACTAACTCCTATGTAGAATAGAGTAGCGAAGAGTCTCTTGGGCATTATAGTTGTATATGCACATCAGTGTAATTGTCTGGGGTTACACACACACACATAGTACCACATCACACTATTAGGGACATTGTTGAGAGTAGCACGGGAGAGTGTGACTATGACAGTACTGAGAGAGCATATATCTAGCTGATGTTCTTACTGGTTATTTTTGTTGAACATTGATCTGTAGATAGTTTTGATGTGACATTGTATCTAGAAATTATAGGTGAGTTCTTGTGGTGTTGACACAAAACGACAATGAGTAGCGTGAGAGAGTATAGGAGGACGTGCTAATAGACGAGGAGGGTAGCAGAGATATATACTCTCGAGTAGCATTATAGTGGTATGATGGAGTTGAAGAGAGAGGTTCGAGATATTTCGACACACATTTATTAACTTTGAGATATGATAACATAGATAAGGCTCATCTTTCTGATTGAGTACTTCTTGGATACGTAGGCAGATGGACACAGCAAAGAGCACTCGGCGGAGGGAACAGAGGAGGGGGAGTGTTCACAAAAACAGTATATCTCATATCTCCTCTCTATATCTCTCTAATGAGTGTAGATCTTACCTTTGTAAGTTTTAGTTTATGGTTTTAAATTTTTTATTAACGATAAATTTAACGGATTTATAATAGAATTTTTATAATAAATTTTTATAAAAAATTATTCAAACTGAAAGTTTGATATTTTTAATAAATAATTCATATTTTTAGGATTCCAAAAATGATAAGAATCGTAATTTTTTCAATTAAATAAACGAACCGTTTATGAATTCGCGAGTTTACACAATTAATACTTTATAAAACTATTTTTAATAAAAAGGTACTGTTCATAGATTGAAAGTATATTTTTTTAAAACCTTTTAAATTGATAGGATTTTCAATAAAGGAGAACTTCCTTCGAAGAAAAAAATCGTTAAAAACGGAGCTATAACGAATGAAAATACGACATTTTCGGGTTTTATACGACAACAAATACGATTAAATAAAACTCAACGACTGAATGGTAACAGTAAAAGTTACTGATGACCCAAGGGTCAAAATGTGAAAATGGTCCAAATTATGATAACTCGTCCAATACGAAAACTTGGGCATAAGAAACGTAAAAAATCGTGCTTAAAACTCGAAAATTATGCTAATTTTACTAAAAAAACGGTAATTATAAAACGTTTTAACATTATTAAACACAATTTTACCAAAACACATTGTTTGATGATTTAACTATATAGAATTATATTGTTATCAAAGTACTATATTACAGGGAGTTTCATAAGATGCCTCTTTTCGGGTAGCGTATCCGACGAGTTGCTGGATTTATGACTTAAAGTGTCCTAGCTCCTCATACGTTCACTACACGACCTCTTGATTGTGATAGCCCGAACGATAGTATCATGTGACTAACATAGACCTGTATATGATGTTAGTTAATCAAAGTACATGGTACTTATACGACCTATGATAATTTAGGTTGCATTCGATCTTTTACGTGACGCATTATCTGTGATATTTGGACTATCAGTACTCAAGGTGAGTTCATAGCCCCACTTTTTACCATTTTACTATTATTTAGGGTGGAAACATGCTTTGTTTTATAAATTGGACGCAAGTGGAAATTTTATATTGATTACATGTTGCCTAAGTAAGCGATAACCCAGTTGAAGGTCACCATGTCATACTGTCAATTTTGCATAGATGTATAGGGAATTACATTATTAGCGCTGAATGTTATTTAATAGATCTATTCGGGAAACGACCTCCCCGTTCGGGTGACTAGCTATCACCGGGAACGAACGTTATAGCATGTCGAATTTGGGATGTTTAGGGTTAGACATCCGGATGGGCGTAAATTGCAATATATATTTTAATTGCAAGAAAGATTGTCGAGCTTCAGTGTCATGAGCTTAGTGTAAATGTAATCTGGTTTTGTGATGTCTGCATGTGTTGCATTATCACGGGAAAAGTCTTGCGGTCCTGCATATTATGATTTATCAAACCTATGAATTCACCAACATTATTGTTGACGTTTTAAAGCAATGTTTTTCAGGAGATCAATAAGCATAAGGTGCCAAGGATACATTGGTGATTTTGTTTTGGGAAGTCATGCTAAAGATATGGTTGTATTATGTTTTGGGAAACTCATGTGTTGTGAACCAGTATCTTTGTAATAATAATCAGGAACAAGTTAAAGCCTCGGGCTATTTGTATCAAATATTTGTTAAATCCAATGTATCAGTTTTTAAATGACTTTTTGGTCGTTCTATATATATCTTGTGTTATTGATCTATGAAGTAACACGCCCCGGACCCTTATTCCGCTGCGACCCAATTTGGGGGTGTTACACATACCCTTGTGATGACTTTGGAAGCTTTATGACAAAATCCATCGTGATATTGTCCCACTTCCATTGAGGTATCTCGTGTTGTACCAACAAACCCGATTGTCTCTGATGTTCGGTCCTTAGACCTTAGCACAAGGTCAAAGGCACAGCTAACCCCCACCATAGTTGGCAATAATCAGCTTCATATTGGTCCATCCCAATATTAGCTTCTTTATGTCATGATACATTTTCTACGAACCTGGATGGATTAGAATACTTCATTTGTTTAGGACTTGTGCAATGAATCAACACTCCGCAAATCGTCCATAACAAGGTAACCAACTCCTGCCATTGAGGCATAGGGTTCCATCCGTACGAGGTTCCAACTTTTCCGTTCTAAGTGCCTCTGGAAATTTAGCATTTTCAATCAGCATACCTCCAACATCCTCATTCTTGATGTTCTCTGGTTTCCGTGCTTCAGTCTGAGCATTCAAGATTTGCTTAGGAAGATCCAAGCTAATAGTCATGACTAAAGCTCGAACTCTTAACGGTGGTTCCCGTTCTTTCCTGCTCAAAGCATCAGCAACGACATTTGCCTTCCCTGGGTGATAACGAATATCGCAATCGTAATCACTAAGCAACTCTAACCATCGGCGTTGTCTCATGTTCAATTCCTTCTGATTAAGAATATGCTGTAAACTCTTATGATCAGTGAACACCGTACACTTGGTACCATACAGATAGTGCCTCCAAATCTTCAGAGCGAACACTACTGCTCCAAGTTCCAGATCATGAGTAGTATAGTTCTTCTCATGGATCTTTAACTGGCGTGATGCATAAGAAATAACCTTTTCCCTTTGCATCAACACAGCGCCCAAACCCTTGATCGAAGCATCGCAGTATACGATAAAATCTTCACTTCCTTCGGGTAAAGCCAGAATTGGTGCACTACACAACTTCTGCTTCAATAACTGGAACGCTGCTTCTTGTTTGTCACCCCACTCAAACTTGACCTTCTTTTGAGTGAGCTTGTCATTGGTTTGGCGATCTTTGAAAACCCTTCAATGAATCGTCGATAATACCCCGCAAGACCTAAAAATTGACGAATCTCCGTTGGTGTCTTAGGAGATGCCCAATCTTTAACGGATTCGATCTTGGCAGGATCCACATGAATGCCTTTATTATCAATCACGTGACCGTGGAACTGTACCTTGGGAATCTAAAATTCACACATGGAAAATTTTGCATACAACTCCTCTTTCTTCAACAACTCCAATATTATCTTCAGATGCTCTTCGTGCTCTTGCTTGTTCTTGGAATAGATCAGAATATCGTCAATAAAGACAATCACAAATTTATCCAGATATGGTTTGCAAACCCGATTCATAAGGTACATCAATACGGCAGGTTCGTTTGTCAAACCAAATGGCATAACTTGAAATTCATAATGGCCGTAACGAGTTCTGAAGGCAGTCTTCGGAATGTCTTCTTCTCGAACCCTTAGTTGGTGATAACCTGACCTTAGGTCGATCTTCGAGTAGATACTCGACCCTTGAAGCTGATCAAATAAATTATCAATTCTGGGAAGTGGATAACGGTTCTTTACTGTCAGTTTGTTTAATTCCCGATAGTCAATGCACATCCGGAATGATCCATCCTTCTTTTTGAAAAACAAGACCGTAGCTTCCCAGGGTGAGGAACTGGGTCTTATAAAGCCTTTTTCGGACAACTCTTTCAGTTTCTCCGATAATTCTTTCATTTCGGAAGGTGCCAATCGATAAGGTGCCCGTGCTACAGGTGCAGCACTAGGTACCAAATAAAATTGGAACTCCACTTGCCGAGTCGGAGGAAGACCCGACAAGTCCTCAGGAAATACTTCAGGAAAGTCTTGAACTATTGGCACGTCCTCAAGTCGCTTCTTCTCTGACTTGTCTTCAATCTCCTTTGTAGTAACATGTGCCAAAAAGACATGAGATCCTTTTAGCAGATACTTTTGAACCTTGGTACACGAGATGACGTTTAGGCGCGTCCTGTGTCCTTCACTACATCCGTCACCGCGAACGATTAGGATTTTGCTCCCGGAGGGGATACGAACAATCTTCTTAGCACAGTCGATAACGGCACTGTATTTTGACAACCAGTCCATGCCAATTATCGCGTCGAAACTACCCATCTCTACCGGCATTAGGTTGATGTTGAATGGATGGTTTAAAAAGTTTAACGTACAACCCATCAATATAGTATTTACTCCAATTATCCTACCGTCAGCTAACTCAACGTTATAACCATGATCTAGTGTATTGGGGACGATATCAAGCAAAGTACTAAATGCAGTAGATACGAAACTCCTATCGGCACCAGTATCAAATAAGATGTAAGCATAACGGTTGTTTAGAAGGAACGTACCCGCAACGACGTTGTCTGGGTTTGCCCCCGCATTTCCAACCGCATACACCTTCGCTGGAGCCCTGTTATTCCCAGCTTGATTACCACGATCATTGTTGTTCAGTTTCGGGCAGTTTCTTTTAAAGTGGCCTTGAGCTCCGCACTCAAAGCAACCATTTCCCTGCTGATTATTGTTGTTGTTGTTACGGTTGTTGTTGTTGTTGTTGTTGTTATTGGCAGGCCGGATTCTACAGTCCTTGGTCGCATGGCCAACCCTCTTGCAATTATTGCACCTAGGTGGACAAGGACCTTCATGATTGTAATTACACTTGGAACACAGAGGTTTAGACCCGGCGTATGATTTCCTGCCACTATTGCCTGCAGTGTAGGCCTGGCCTGTGTTCTGCCTCTTATTCTGTTGGTTTTGATTGTTCTTGGAAAGATCATCATTCTTTCTTTTCCTTTCTGCCTGACGTTCAGCATAGGCATGAGTCTTCTCCTCCATCAACTCAGTTGTAAACTCAATAACTTCTTGCATGGTCTTTGATTTTGATGCCTTTACACTGCCAAGTATCATATCGGGCAATCCACCGATATACTTTTCAATCTTGTCTACCTCTTCTGGGAACATTCTGGAACACATCAAAGCTAGTTGCTGAAATCGTCGACTATAGGCCACCACATCGGTGCCTTTGACTTTAAGATTCCACATCTCAGCCATTGCAGCAGCAACTCCTTGGTCAATTAAGGCCTGAAGTTGTGCCTCAGTAACAATTGTGGTTGTTTCATTTGGAGTTGGTGTGGCTGGTTTTGACCTTGTGGCTCTCTTTGGTGCCATTTTCTTCAATCACAAGAAAACACAACACCCGTTAGATTTCAATACAATCATAACGTGACGTAACATATGCATCATAAATAAAAATAAGATCACATCAACAAGCAAAATAACAACCAACACAAGATCGACATAACAAATTACATCCATTCCATATAAAAATCTGGAAATATACATGAATCTATTTGGTAGCATCCAACGATTTCCTATCGCTAGGTATAAAATGAAAATGAAACCTAGAGCCTACTAGCCGGATTTACCCGGTAATACTTATAGGCTATGAGAGGATACTAATCTGAAACAAAAGATCCTTTCTATACAGGATAGCCTAACCAAAACAAAAGAACTATAACCGTCTGCTACCTGGGAGTAACCCATAAAAACTTAACAACTTGCATAGTATATATAAAAAAATCTAACCAACGTCTAGGAACTGCTACCAGTATCCTCCAAGGTGTCAATGCGCGCTCCAGCCTCCAAGGCCTGGGTACGCATTGAATCCTGAATAGCAAGATCATCCTGCAGCCCTGACGCTGCCACTCGTGGCGAAAGATGCCTTTAGTCCCCCTCTAACAATGTAACCGTGCCTCTAAGGTCTTGCTGTAGGCCTCAGATCTAGCCCAAATCCTGCGGCATTCTGAATACTCTCCTGCCTCAATTAGGCAAGGTCTCTCTCTCCTCAAAATCTCAATCTCAGCTCTCACAGCTGCACGATCCTTTTTGGGCATCGTGATGCGATGAGCAAAACACTAAGGCTCTCTCAAGTTAAACCATCACCTGTAACTTATCCTCCTGTTGACCAACTCTAAGGCGGTCATCATCCCTCCTCTCAGTAATCTCGAAGTCCAGTCTCTATAGTGGGTCCTGGCTGTCTCGCAGCAGCAGCAACAAAACTCTCTCCAACCTCACACCCAGTTCTGGGTGTGGTAAGTAGTAGTCTCTTCCGAGGCGGTGCGTCAGCCTCGGGAACATCAGCTCTGCGGCTACTAGATGGTGCAGGTAGAGGCATAGATAACAACTGTGGGGTCCCTGATGGGTGTACTGAATGATAGTAGGCTGATGCTACATCTCTCATCTCAACCTCGAGTGCTCTAGGACTAAGAGGTCGAATCCGTGGAGCTAGAAAGGATGGTGGTAATAGAGGTATAGTTGCCTCAATCCACAACTGGTACTAAAACCAGATGCTCAGGCTCAAGATTACACTGGTATATGGGTTCTCAAGTACATAACTCCGGATGTCGTGTGCCGCTCAAACAACTGTTGGGCAGCCTCCTCGTAAGGATCCTCAGATGGAATACTCCAAGATCGTGCCTCAGAGTGAACAGACGTATAGGTAACCGCGGAATCGGCTGACATGACTACTGTGACCAGCAGAAATAACTTATATGAGTATATTATATAAGGCTCTTATTGTAATATACGTAATATATTATAACCACGTATATCAATTATGAATGCATCTAGTCCCACTAATGCAACAAATAGTGTATGCATGAATGTATGCACATATGTATGTCCCGTGTACAACCCCGTTGTATGAATTCGTTGTATTGAAAATGGTTTATATTTCCAGCAAAAACATTTGACCTGGTTCTCTATAACCTTGGCTCTTGATACCAATCTGTAACACCCCCAAATTGGGTCGCAGCGGAATAAGGGTCCGGGGCGTGTTACTTCAAGATCAACAGCACAAGATATATAAGAACGACACAAAAAGTCGTTTAAAATGATACATTGGATTTAATTGAAAGACTTAATACAAAAGCATATAGCTTTACTTGTCCATTGTTGAATATTACAAAAGTTGACAATACATTCCCCAAAATATGATGCACCTAAATCCTTAAGCGTGCAATCCAAAATATAACCCAATGCATCTTTGGCATCCCATGCCTATTGATCTCCTGAAAACATTGCTTAAAAACGTCAACAAAATTGTTGGTGAATTCATAGGTTTGATAAATCATAATATGCAGGACCGCAAGACTTTTTAGTGATAATGCAACACATGCAGATCACACAAAACTAGATTACATTTACACTAAGCTCATGACACTGAAGCTCGACTATCTTTCTTGCAATTAAACTATATATTGCAATTTACGCCCATCCGGATGTCTACCCTAAACATCCAAAATTCGACATGCTATAACGTTCGTTCTTGGGTGAAATCGCTGTCCACCCGAACGGAAGGTCGATTCCCGAATAGAATCTATTAAATAACTTCGCGCCTCACATAATTGTAATTCCCAACTTACATCTATGCAATTGACAGTGCAATGCCATTGGGACTTAATCGGGTTATGCACTTAGGCAACTGTAATCATACTTGTGTCCCAATTTATCTAAGAGAACACAAAGCATGTTTTCACCCATAGTTATAAATCATTGAAAATCGTAAAAATGTGGGGCTAAGAACTCACCTGATTCAGATAATCAAAATATCGCAGATATAGCGTCACGTAAAGATCGAATGCAACCTAAATTATCATAGGTTCTTATAAGTACCGAGTACTTGAATCTAATCATATAGTTATACAACGTACTAACGATCCGGGCTATCAAATTAAAAAGAGGTCCATGACATGCTTCAAGGAGTTAGACACCTTAAATCGTAAAATCCAACACTCGTCGAAACGCCATCCTAATAGGCCTCATTATGAAACTCCTTAGTGAAGTATAGAACGTTGTAACCACATAATATTCTAATCTAGCTCATCACCAACAAATGATTTTTGGTAAATGTGTTTAATAAGTTAAAAAGTCGTTTATAATTTACCGTTTATAAAACTGCGTAACTTTCGCGTTTTAAGCCCGATCTCGAGCGTTTCTTATGCCCATCTTTTCGTATTAGGACGAGTTATCATAATTTGACATTTTTGAATTTTGACCCTCTGAGATCTGTAACATTTACTGTTCACATATCATACGTGTGCTGTTATAAAATTTTGTATTTGTTGTCGTAAAACCCGAAAATGTCGTATTTTTTATTTCGGTTATGGCTCCGTTTTTAATGATTCTTTCGAGGACGTTCTCGTTTTTGAAAGTTCTATATTTTTAGGAGGTTTACAAAAATATAACTTTCTGTCATGAATAGTAACTTTTATAAAAATAGTTTTATAAAAGTATTAATTGTCGTAAACTCGCGAAATTCATAACTTGTTCGTTATTAATTGAAAAATTACGATTCTTATCATTTTGGAATCCTAAAAATATGTATAATTTGTTAAAAATATCATCACTTGCTGTTTATAATTTTTATAAAAATGTTTTTATAAAAATTTACTTACGACTTCGTTTATTAACGTATAACTCGTTTTTAACGTAACTTTTTCGTTATTAATCCGTTTAACAAGTTTCTTACTTTTTCGGAATCGTCGTGAAATGTATTATCTTATAAAAATATAAAATGGATATGTCTTATCCACGAATTTGGACAGAATGTTTGTATATCTTTCATAAGTCCAAAATCAACTTTGTTTCCTTATTTGCACTTTATATCTTTTACCATTAATCTTATATTTCATATATGTCATATATGATACATATAATAAATGTCCATTTGTCCATCCAAGTTCTCATGTGTCCAACTTTTATAAAGTCCATTAATATACTTACAAACCACAACTTTAATATTTATCATAATTTACTAGTTTTACATATGGCTACTTTTATATAATAACCATTAACATACAAGCCTTCCCATCTTGTTATAACTTTATTTTTATGATTATCTAACATCAATATAAGTTCATAATTAACTTTAACATGTTTTATGTATTTCTTTAAGTTGAAACATATTATGAAACCATTAAAAACCCTAATTAATCCATGATCATGTTTACATTAAAACAACATGATACAATATTTTATCATTATTTTTAACATGATATATGTAATAACACAACATATATATAAGTGTGTAAAATGATCATTTCAAGTATAAACTTCATTTTTATGAATAAAACCTAAATGGTGATTTAAGCTAAATACAATATTCATGTGCATAAAAATGTAAATTATAAAAACATAAAGAGTTCAAATGGACCTTATGAGGATGTAGGATGATATGTACAAGTACTAAACCCCTTGTTTTAGCCCACAAAAACAAACTTGCACTTAAGTAATCCAAGCTTTCTCTAATAGAAATCCTACTTTCTTTACATGAGAATACTGGAAATGGTATTCAATGCTTGAAAATCCTTAGTAATATCTTATAATAGGTTGTAATTGAAGTGTATGGGATTGTATAAATTTTGTATGGGTTTGGTTGGGGTAGTGCTTTGAGCCGTGGCCTATTGTAGAGAAAAAGAGGGTTTTTGGTTTGATTTTTCTAAGTGTAAAGTGTGTATGAATGTTTCACTTGTTACTTGCATGTATATAAGATGTTAGGTTAGTCAAGGGGACATAAAAGAGTCTTAGGAATGGCCATGGTCCTAGTCTTGGTCAAGGTATGGTAGGAATGGTGTTGCCATAATGAGGTATGGTGTGAAGTTGACCAAGTTGCAATCTTATCTCATTTTTCATGTATAATCTTGTATATGATACAAGATTTTCGGAAATTACAAAGATATACAAGATATATTTATGTAATTTTGTGTATTGGGTATAAAAGTGGGTATTTGTTGAAGCGTAGGAAAGTTTTTGTGGTTCCGGGAGTGTCTAAACGCAATTTATCGCGAAACGTATACACTTTACGTATCCGATAAAAATAAAATGAACAAAGTTAATAATTATCCTCAAAATAATTATATAACCCTTGCTTGATGTAAACATTTAATTGTTTGGTGCTCGTTTACATTGAACGCTAATTTTTGGCGTACGCGATTTAACTTAACGTTTACAATTTAAAGCAAATACGTACAATACTAAAAATAAATAGTACATTTATTGACATCGTCAAAGACTTGAAAACACAGGGTGTTATACCCGATGAGTGGATAAAGGATAATGGATGCTCCAAACACATCACAGGTAACCGAAAGCTCTTCTCAAGCTATAAGGCATACAATGGAGGTAATGTTATTTTTGGTAGCAATCTTCGCGGTAACATCATTGGTAAAGGTACGATTTCAAATGACTCTCTCAAAGTAGATAATGTAGAGCATGTAGATAACTTAAGATTTAACTTGTTAAGTATAGGACAAATATGTGATAATAAGTGTAGAGTAACTTTCTCTAAACATGATAGTGAAATTACTAAGGATAGTAAGGTCATAGGTAGAGGTATTATGAAGAAAGGCTTATATGTGATGAAATTAGGAAATAAGTGTTGATCCCACGCCTTGATCGGTTCTTTAGAATATAAAGAGTTTGTTACTTTGGAAGAATCCAAAATAACAAAGATTGAGACTTTGTGAATATACCAAAGTGTATGCGGAAACTACACTTTGATACTCTAGAGAAATATATGAATGAAACAGTAACGATTACTCACAAACAATAAACACTAAAATCACTGCTCCAATATTATAAAAATACGAGTACTCTCTAAGTACTGGGGTTACACAACCTTGAAGCAATAACAAATTCTCTCTAAGTGTATATCTTGAAAGTCTAACTATCACTACTCTAGGGATCTCCTTTTGATTTTATTTTTTTAAATTAGAAATACAAGGAACCCTCTACACATATATCTGACCTATCCTATTAGGAAACAGTTACAATTCAAAACTAAACTCCCCCGAAATGCTCTCCATGCACTCCTTATCTTCATATCATCAGCTTAACCAATTAGCAGTACAAACATCTTCACTTTGTCAGGTATTAAGCTTTCCTTGACAGTACAAACTATATGCTGACATACTAACTCCTTTAGGTACTTGTTGGCATAATAAGTCACAAGAAGATTATACCAAACATCCCTCCCCTAAACTTGTGATTGACCTTGCAAAATCAACAAGTTTCTTCTGATTAAGTCTTCTAGTCTTTTTATCTGCAGATGATCTTTCAAACACTTTTGTCATTTCTGCACTTGAGCTCTTTAAGAATTATAAAGAGTTCAAAAGCTGGAACTTTGAAGATCTACTTCCAACCTTTATACTCAACATCTTGACAGCATCTCTTAGCTCAGGGGATACTTCTTTTCTGTCAACATATGAATTGCCACCATTGTCATCAACAAAATATTGAATGTCCACCCCCCCACAAAAAATTCACATAAGCTCCAACTTAGAAGATTGTACACATGTTTGATCCTCCAAATCTCATCATCTTTATCAGGTTCAAACAAAGTATGAAGGTGTCCCAAGGGCAAAGTAACAAAAACTTCTGGTGGCTTTAGTACTTGTATCTCTTCTTTACTAACCTGAATAATTGCTTCTACATCCAATCTGTCAAAGCTTCAAGCATTTCACTCATATCTTATAATTCTTTGAGCTTCCACTCACCTCTGAAGACTGATAGTACATGTAAGTCTCTGTCAAACACAATTGTCTTCCAGATCTACATAGGGAACTTTGTTAGATAAAGATTCAATGTCTATGGAGCTTCTTCTCTTGGTATATCTCCAGAATGTCTGATTCTTCTTTCTCAGTCTCTACTTCCAGCTTTTGTCTCTTCCTTGTTGTTTTTCTAGGAATAGACTTCTTCCTCTTGGCTGCTGGTTTATTGACATCTTCTTTCCTTTCCTCTTGTGTACCAGCCTCTTCTTCCACAATCTTTTTAGTAGTCCTTTCTTTTTCAGAGACATTGGATCTTCTTTTCAGCATCCATAGGCACAAACCTTTGATTAAAATCCAAAGATTTTCAAAAAATGGCCTTAAATTTCATTTGTAGACATACCCTTGAAATCATTGATCTTGGAAATTCCCCTGATTCTCAAGTATTTGAATTCATTACACTTCTACTGGCAATAGACCTTGGCTTCATCTTAAGAGAATGATAACCAAGGACAGAAGGATCAATCCAAACAATCTCTTTAGTATTCTTAGCTCATCCTAGCTTTTTCTTTTCCTCTTCTTCCATTGTCTTGCAATCACTTCATCTCGAGCAATTTGAGCTCTTTGCTCCCTCATTCATTGTTTCTTCAAGCCTGATTGCTTCATCATAACCTTAAACTTGTTTCCTTGCTCAAGCTCCCTCTTGGATTTCTTTTGGGCTACTTCATCTGCAAATACCTTTACACCTTATCTTTTCTTTCCTGCACTTCCTCCTGAGTAAGTAGCAGTTCCACCAGCAGTACTAATGTGTACTTCAGCAGTACTAACTGGTGGAACTTCTTCACTAGCAGTGTCTTTCTTCTTGCCAGCAGTAGCAAATCTTCATCACTAGCTTTCCCACAGACCTCTTGCTCCATGATGACTTCAGTTGGAGTTACTTTCTTGTATAAAAGTTCAGTTTCAGTGCTTACTTTTTCATGAAACTCCTTCATCATCTTTGATCCCTTCATTAGAAAACTTCTCCCCTGTTTGGAAGAATCATCTTCACCAAACTTTAGTATCTGAAAGAATAAACCTGTAATTTCTGCCTTGCTTTCCCAACCTTTATCTGAGCTTCTAGCTTCTTGACTCTTAGAATAAGCTTAGTGTAAGCAGAACTGTATATTTTCTTTGTCTTTGTCAAATCAGCCTCTAGAACTCCAATCCTGTCAGAAAGTGTGTTAATCAAATTCGTCAATTCTTGTAGTTTCAAACTACCCTCCTCACTTCCATGTGAGTGAACAGCATGGAGAGGTGAGTCATGGGGTGTAGGAGGATGATATTCGGTACCAGGTTGTGTTGGTGAAAATTGTGTAGGTGAGGGATGAGGAGGTGATGGTTGAGTAGGAGATGGTTCAGGTGTAGGTGAAGATGTAGGTGTAGGGGAAGGTGAGGATGTGGTTCTAGAAGGTGAGGGTGAGGATTCAGCAGCATCTAACATAGTGGGAAACAAAGGAACCTCCTGTCCTGAAAATCCCTTGGTGGATCTCTTCATGTTACTAAACACCTTCATAGTGAGAGATGGAACAGAATAGAATCTTGAGTGTTGTTGGAGCTTGTGTCTCTGCATGTCTAGGCATAGTTGGATAAACCTAGGGTACATCAAAAACTTATGGGGACTAGAGATGTTAGACACCATATGGTCAAAGATCATCCTAGAGAAATTAAACCTCCTATTTGTAGCTAAACAAATGATAGCCGCTGCAATATTGCTACTAAACTGCTCCCAAGCAGTCTTCTTGGGGCTTAAACAGTGAAGTATTATATGAATAAGAAACCTCCATTGAGGTGAAAAAGCACCTTTCTGAAAGGTTAACTTATCTGAGTCAGTAGCATAGCCCATAAGTGCCATTGAGGCAAATATCCACTTGAAGTTGGTGAAGGGGGGAAGGGGAATCAGTACGTCTTGATCATCCAGCTTGAGATGTCGCCTTATAGAACCTTCAGTGATGGACAGCGAGTGACCATCAACAGTAGCATGAATCTTGACGTTGCCATTTTCATCAGTCACAATCTCAGCAGTCCTCCAAAATTGTTTTATAAAAGATACACACACCTCGGGCTTTTTAGTAAGTGCATAGCAAATATGACTTCTATTGATGAAGTCAATGATCTGATGAAACCCTGCACTTCCTGTAGATTTTTCCAAATACGCTACCATATTGTGTTTGTCACAAAATTCTAAGTTTGCCATGGATGTAATTGTGAGTAATCAAGTGGGATTTGATCGTGTAAGGAAGTATTAGGTCTGGAGAAAGTTAATTGCAATTTGATAGAGAAAACAGAGGGATATAATTTGACCAATATTAAGAAGATTGAAAATAATCGTGAAAGATCTTACTAATTTATAGGAGGTTCACGAAAGTCCAATTGGTCAAAGGCCTATACCCTATGTATTTGGCGGAAATATCTCAACGGCTCTATCAATTAATGGAAAATTTTGTTAGGCCCAAACAGTACTAACGGTCATCCAGCAGTATTAACTTTGGCCTGGCAGTATTAAAATTTGCCCAGCAGTATTAACTTCTCCACCCAACAGCAGTACAAAGTCCAAAGATTTGAAGGACTAAAAGAAAACACATTCACAACAATCTCTCTTTTCCTGTTTTAAGGCTCACAATTCATCTCTCAAATCTTTTGGGGCTCACTTTGCACTCTTTCATTTTACACACAGCTCTCTTCTGTTTTTAGTCTCAACAAATCTTCTCTCATCTTTGGCCCTCACTTTGTGCACTCTTTCTATTTGTCACACAGCTCTCTTCTGTTTTTGAACTCACCAATTCTCCCTTTGTTTTACCACAAATGCCACGTAAGTATATGTTTTTTTTGGCAAACTACCAGCCATAAACGGATTTTAGGAGTCTTTACCAAAAGCGTATGCTTTGGACCTAGCCATTGCTTCATTAGAAATATTATGGTGCACTATACATATAGTTTTTAGTAAACTACCAACTATGAACGGATTTGAGAAGTCTTTACCAGTAGCCGTTTGCTCTGGACTAGCCAATGCTTCATTGTAATAACATGGTGCATTGAGGACCATATAGTTTTGAGTAAACTATCAACTATCAACGGATTTGTAAAAAGTCCATTACCCAGGAGCCGTTTGCTCTGACTAGTCAATTCTTGATGTTTATTAGACAGGTGAATGATACCTTTGTGGTGTTGTGTAACAACCAACACTTAACGAACAACAGCTAGATTCCACCCCTCAAATGATACCAACCTAAATGGAAAAAAAAAAAGTGACCTATATGACACCTCATTGTTTTTCCTGAAAAAGTTAGCTTAACACCAAAAAAAACATAATCCAAACATGTTTCATGTTTTAACATATTAAAGGTTATTCACAAGATTACCAAGATACACAGACAAACTAGACATACCAACTATAAGCAACAATTTTAATAAACAGTGTTAAATATAATTAGCAGGACTAATATACGCAACAGTTTTAACAAACAGTGTTAAATATAACCAGCAGTACTAATTAGACCTAGCAGTATTAATTGACAAATATTAACAGTACTAACTTTTAACAAACTCTACAAAACAAACCAAGAGGAGTTATACATAGGGATTGAGCATTCCAATACTTGAACCTAGTACTTAAATCTACCAGCATCAAACCTTTTGTAAGAAGATCACTACATTAAGTTGAGTATCATTTTAGCCATTTGAATCTACTTTTTAGGTATGCAATCTCTATAAAGTGATTGCCTAATCTCTGTATGGTTTGTTTTAGAATGTTGAACAGATTTCTAAAATACATATAGAACAGTAATTGTCAATGTAAATAAAGTGTTCACTAAAATTGCACCACATAAAATAAAAAAAAATGATAATCAAGCAAAGTTTTGGATCCAGAGAACTTGTCCAACAGCAACTTGCAGCAGCCACATATTTAGCTTCAGTATGTAGAGGTGCAACCACAATTTGTTTCTTCATTGTAGCCAGAGATTAACCTATTTCCCAAAAATGAACAACCTCCTGTGGTTGACTTCTATCACGTGAAAGCCCCAACATAGCACTATCAGTGTAAGCAACAAACTCCAATGGAGAATCCTTAGAATACCAAAGACCTAGAGATGGTTTGCCTTTGAGGTATCTAAAAATCCTTTTGACAGCTAAGAGATGGGAAGTTTTTGGGGAAACCTGAAACCTTGCACATGCACAAACTGCAAACATGATATCTGGTCTAGATGCTGTAAGATACATCAAGGATCCAATCATGGAATCTATATAGATGTTCATCAACATCATCAGCATCTGCATCTTTAACCAAGGGCCTTTCCAAATCAGTGGGAGTGGAGGCAGACTTCACATCTGTGTAGTTGAACTTCTTTAGGATTTCATGGACATATTTATCTTGACTAATAAATATGCCTTTCTTCTTCTGTTGGACCTGCAACCCCAAAAAGAAAGTGAGTTCTCCCATAGAACTCATCTGAAACTTATCCTTCATAAGTTTCTCAAACTCATCACAAAGCTCCTTCTTGGTAGATCCAAAAATGATGTCATCTACATAGATTTGAACAAGCAGTATGTGCCCCTTTTGACTTTTGATGAACAAAGTTTGATCAATTTTGCCTCTTTGAAATCCATTGCTCAAAAGATAAGTGGCCAATGTGTCATACCAAGCTCTGGGTGCTTGATGAAGTCCATATAGTGCTTTCACCACTTTATAAACTTTATCAGGATGGTCAGGATCTTCAAAACCTGGAGGTTGACATACATACACCTCCTCTTCAATTTGACCATATAGGAAAGCACTTTTGACATCCATTTGGTAGACAGTGAAACCCATGAAAGAAGCATAAGCCAGAAATATTCTTATAGCTTCTATTCTAGCCACTGGAGCAAACACTTCATCATAGTCAATACCTTCTTCTTGAGTATGGCCTTGAGCAACAAGCCTAGCTTTGTTCCTGACAACAATTCCCCTCTCATCTTTCTTGTTTCTATAGACCCACTTTGTACCAATAGCCCTATGTCCCTTAGGCAAATCTACAAGAACCCATACATTTTGTAACTTGAATTGTAGGAGTTCTTCTTGCATTGCCTCTACCCAAGCAGGATCACTAAGAGCTTTAGACACTCTCTTTGGTTCTTCTTGAGATAAGAAACAGGCAAAAAGGCATGTATGTAAGTCCTGGTGAGTCTTTCCTTCATAAATGGCACTAAGAAATCCTAGTTCAGAATAAGAAGTTGTCATCCTTCTTGTTTGAACAGAAGACTGCACATCACCAATCACATGATCAATAGGATGATCCTTGTGAATTCTTGTATGAGGAGTGGAAGAAACTGCATAAGATGGTGAAAGATTCCCCAAATCAATGCTTTGATTGCCTCGCTGTATGTCTTCAGTTGTAGGAATTGGTCCCATCAATCCTTCAGAAGTAGCAGTATTAACTTCAGGACTCGCAGGTACTAATTGCTCCAATACCAGTTATTAACTGTTACTGGCATATAACTATGATGTTCATCAAAACCATCATCCTGAAAACTGCAATCATCAGAGTCACATCTGATCTTTATTTGTCCTCAGCAACAGATTTGGATGAACCATCATCAAAATATGAAGCATCCTTCCAAATTGGCATGACAACACAATCTTGACTAGCTTGATCTTGTTGAGAAGATGTACTAGTCACAGAAACTCCTTGTATACCTGCAAAATCATTAGACAAAGATCCTGCAACCACTGGTACATAATTCATTGATTGGGTTAGAGAATCAAGATCAAATAGCCACTTTGGACCATTTCCTTCCAACATAGGTTTATTCTCTAAAAACCCAACATGCAAGTGTTCCTGCACTTTTCTGGTTCTAATGTTGTAGACCCTAAAAGCCTTGCTACTTAAGGAATACCCAACAAAGAAACCTTCATCACTTTTGCCATCAAACTTGCCCAACTTATCTAAGGTATTTAGAATTGTAACATGACATCCAAAGGGTTTCATGAAGCCTATAGCT
>BQNB010039670.1:8507-40079 GCA_026074375.1 Tanacetum coccineum
TGGTTTGTTTGTTTTAGTGCAATGATTTACTTATCTCGAAGCGGCATAGTATTCTTAAGACTTAGGCGGGACATCATCCTAAGACCTAGACACGATTAATCCTGTCACAATTAACGCATCCGCATAAAGCATCCTTTAGTTTAATTATAATCTATCTTAGAGAATTAAAGCAGTGGTGATCCTGTTAAAACCCTAGCCCAACGGGACTTTACCCACTTATTGTTTGATGGTGTTTTATATACTGGTAGTCCACTATTCTAATCTTTATCAGTTAATTAAGAGCATGATTTTTGAAACATAAACGGGTCACCTATCGGTCCAACTAAGCTCATAATTCAAAGACAAAAATAGAACGTTATTTGTGATCTTATTGGTCCAGTAATATGAAACACGATATGGAGAGTTATCCTGGTATCTAGATTACTTGGTCCGTATCACTAGATCCAGTTGAATGATAGGTCGCATATTCAAACACATAAACAAGTATGAGGTGATAAACATAATTAAACAATCAACGATAAATTAAGAAATCGATTTTAAAACAAACCAAACATTTGACTTTCATTAAGATGGCTAATACCCGAGGGTATTAGCCCACAACCATTCTAATTATACAAGCGTAATCAAACAATGAAAATTGAACGATTAAGAGAGTAAAAATTACATGATGTCTTCCATAGATTTGTGATCAATGCTTGACCTTGATGGCTGATCTTCTCTTCTAAAATTCGTCTTTAGTGAGTATGGTATAAAGAATATGATATTGCACACTGAAAACTCGTTTTTGAGTCTTCTATTTATAGTGTCTGAAAAAGACTCGATACGCCGTATCTGGCAAGGTCGATACGGCGTATTGGGCTAGATTCCTTGGAGTGCGCGCTACGTTCATAATCAATCAGTGATATCATTCCTAATTTACTTGATTTACTGTATCTTTGAATAGTTATCTTCATGGATACGGCGTATGCAGACAGAAAGGATACGCCATATTGGGAATTGGTCAAACGCGTTTTCTTGTGAAGTCTTGGCGCTGATACGCCGTATCTCCTTTGTTGGATACGTCGTATTGGTCATAAATTAGTAATCTTCAAATATCTTCGTTTTAGCTCCAAATTATGCGCCTTTTAGCATGTATTTATCAACTTTAAAGCAATTAAGTACCAAATAATGCAATAATTATATAAAAGTGGGCGAAACAGATGGGATAAATGATATAATAAAGTGACGTTATTTGATGTCATCAAATATCCCCCCACTTGAATCCTACTTGTCCTCAAGTAGACTTTAGAAAAGGTTTCAATTTATGAAAATGTGTCCCAACCAAAGTTGAGGTTTTTCCATTTAAGCATTGTTTTGTCCTAATCACATATACATAACCAAGCTCCTCACGAAATATGGAAATGAAAACACTCAGATCACTCGACTAATCTAGGGTGCAACATTTGATTGGTACGCTCAATTGCTCGGTCGTGATTAGCTTTGTATCATAGGCTTGGCAAGGATACACATCTCCACCGCTAAAGCTAAGGAGAAACAAGTCAAAAGATAAATTAGGTTAAGAAGGCTTAGGGTTGATCATTCAACAGTCTTTCACCATAAGTACCACACCAACAAGGCAGTTGTATCGTACATACAAGGCCGTAACGACGGAATAGACATATACAATCCGATCACATCCCTGTTCGTGTTTAACCATGGGAGCTAATATCGGAGTCATTTTATTTTTCTCCCTTCGGTTAATACATAACCCAAAAAACCCGTCATTGTTATTTTATTTATGCATAGACTTTAATCATACGGTATCCGCCGCCGCAACGTGCGGGTACCCAACTAGTACATATATAAAAACGATGGACATAATTTTATAGATTTACATTTTGAAAAAGGTGAAAAGATTATTAGAATTTAGCGTCCCTGAATAAAAAATAGGTTAATTTCATAAATAGCCCAAGAACTTTCTCAAAATTTCACATTTAGGTAACGAACTTACAAAAATACTATTATCACCCTTGTACCTCTTAAATTTGTTCCAATACCACCAATATCATTCCTTTTTGCAACTCGTGAACCCGAAATTGAAATGGCTAAATGATGAGTACAACGTCCATCATTTTAATATCAAACAACCTAACTCACCATATAAACTAGACAAAACTAACTCATATAACTTTACCAAACTAATGTTTTTCCCTGAATCCACATCATCTTAATCAACATATAATTGAGATAACCTCCCCAAGTTTGACCGTAAAGGTTTTAGCTACAACCTTAACAACCTACCAGAGGGAACCTTTGGAAGATAACTTCGCTTAAGCAGACTCGATCGTTGCCAAAGTGAAGTATGGCGTATTTCGAATCAGGCTTGGCTACTGGAAAGAGATGCTTTAAGATGTTTGCGGTCCTTGCACTAATCTTAGTAGAGAAGTTGTTGAGAATCAGATGAGGATAAGCATCTAAAATAATTCCCATTTCCTTTGTGTCTCTCATGTCATGTCTCGTAACTACATTACGGATCTGAAAGTAAGCAGTTGGACCAAAAGGTAAGTGATATAAAACTATCATATCAGGTACCCATGATTTTTATAAACAAATATAAGATCTGTAAAGCTTTGTTTTCGGCAAGTCTCAACTATTTTAGATATAACGTTTATAAACTGTTTAAAAGGAGCACTAGGGTCGCAAGATGTGGTTAGCAGAATTTTTAGGATCCTCTTCGCATACACATTTAGCTCGTATTCATCGTCCATGGTTAACTTGGAATCAACAATCAAAAATTCAAGTGCAAGACGCAATTGCAACAACAGCTAATTTGTTTATGTATAGAGCGACACAAAATAGTTACGTTAATGATGGTTATTTCATCAATACAGTTTTGTTTTCATGAAGTATACCCGTTGGAAAGAAAACCCAGTTGTCAAATGTAATTGTGTGTTTTGATACATGTGATATAGGAAAAAAGGTGGGCCCTATTTTTACCTGTCGTAGCCGGTTTCGTGAGTGATAATAGTATTTTTGTAAGTTCGTTACCTAAGTGTGGAATTTTGAGAAAGTTTGTGGGGGTATTTATGCACTTATCCCTTAAAAAACATATAGAAGACAAACGCAAACAACTAGATAGAACTTGCAATATTTTTTTCCTTTTGGGACATTCCATTAAAATTCATCCTTTCTGAATATTAAGCTTTATATATTTGCTGTTGAGATCTATTTTGCTAACTCAGATGTATTGAATGAGGTGGATTGTAATGCCTTTGATTTCTTTGTATTTAATGAGGCGGATTGTAATGTCTTTGCTTTCTTATTTGAACCTTCACCTCAAAACTTTGAAAATTTATGTTTAAATCTTAATTCATTCTGAATGATATTTTAGAATTATCTTAATTCACTTTATTATCGTTTGGCATAAATTATTGATGATTCAACATGATAGCGCATCCCTCTCTATTTTCCGTTAAGAGAATCATGAATAGAGACCTCTTCTGCTTTTATTTCATACTCAAAGTATTCAAGTATCTCCTTCCATAATCCCTTCACGTCCTTGGTATCCGCTTCTATGTATATGTAACAACCCACTCCTAGAAAGAGGCAAACTTCATAAACATGGTGTCGATATCAAAGCATAATAAAGGCATAACGTCGATAAGATGATAACAATAGGACAAAGGTGGAAAACCGGAATCAAACATCGCTGCCCAATTATGAGATCAACATGAATGAAGCGTAAAAGAAGTCTAAAGGACGAAACATGTGTCCAAGATAGTAATAGCACAATCAAAATGTCTGGCGATAAAAAGAAAGTAAGCTAAATAGGTCACTTTCCTAAGTCACATAAGCACACACTCTCGTCATGCCCATCTGTCCCCTCTAGATACCTGCCGGTATGAAGAAAGAGAAAGAAATACGGTCTGAGCATAACGCTCAGTGAACGGATATAATAACAATGTAATTAATAAGTATGAATCCTGGATAGTAAATACAAAGTAGCGGAAAGATCAAAAAGTGTCATGAGGAAACCTGGAGAATGCGTCACGAAGAATAGGAAATAAACATGTAAAGCATGGTAATACGAAGTAAAGATGTCATTAATATCAAGGAGAAAGTATATAACATAAATATAATAAGGAATGCCCACGAGCTACATATAATCATACATGTCATAATAATAAATGTCGTGAATACATGCATATATACAGTAGGGGCGGCTCTCAACATGTAATAGAAGGTGTGACCTCTTATAATAATATGGGTGGGAGGGATCAGCTCCAATGTATGGGATTTAGAGCACCCACACCCACCAATCACCATGAACGTGTAAACATGTAAACTAGGATGCACCCATACGCCCCTGAATAATAATGGCCAAACATGAATTTTAACGTAGTAACATGAAAGGGACGCCGCGTGAAATCACTCTCAACGCGAAAGAGTCGTGACACAGGTGCCTCATGTGTCACGGTCATGGTACCTCCATGACTAGGTGGTAAGTCATGTAAATCATGGTCATGCATATATATATATAGCTCGGGCAATAAAATAAGTCATGAAATCAACATGTAAGAGATCATGGCCAAAGGACATAAAATATGGGGAAGCCTAAGCAGTTTCTGGGGATGAAATCATGGAAAAAAAAATGTCCTTATCTGAAAGATTACGAATATCCGAACCTTATGTCCAAGGTACACAAGATAAACGAAAGAGATGAGATACGAGGATGGAGCTAACTCCCTGCTTAAACGGCGATCTACATGTTAAAGGAACATATATAAGTTACTTGATCCATGAGATTAAGGTACTTTTCCATTTTTTTTTGTAACATTCTCTATTTTTAGTAACTTTCATTTTTAGAGCAACTTTCTATAATAAGCATGATCCTTGATTAGTTACGCGAATTCCATGATTGAGATATTCCATGATTAGTATTCTTGTTAATTGGTACGTTCCAAAAATAGCATCTTCTAAATATAGTAAGATTTCCAAAAATAACTTTCTCATTTCCTTCTAATTAACTTCCCATAAATGATGTAACTATCCCTGATTTAAATAAGTTTCCCAAATTAAACTTTCCAAAATATAGAACTTTCTAAAAAATAGACTTTTTGCCCAAAAATAGCAGTGTTTCTATATATAGTAAGTTTCATTCGATAAATAGTGCATGTTTCAAATAAATAGCTGGTTTTTATATATAGTAAGGTTTACGATAAAATAATATCAAAATGACATTTTCTTACCCCACAACTTATTTTTCTCAGATCATAACAAATTATAATAACACTTAAATCAGACCCCAAAGTTTCATGAAATTACAAAGCACCCTCCCCCTTAAAACTTTTAAAACTCCATCGGGTACAAATAAGTGCACAAAACCCTAATTAAAATTTTACAATACGCCCAATAATGTACACAATTTTTATACAAAATAATTAGCATGTATTAGACCTGGGAAAAATATAAAAACCCTAACCCTAATTCGTTTTTCAATTATTTCTTCCTTTACCCCTCTTTTATTTCGCAAATCGGCAAAACCCTTAAATCCCAAAATAATTATTTCGAGTCTATAAAAATTTTAACAACAATTGATCTAGAGATATACAATGATATATTTCCAATTCCACCTTAGGAAATTATAAAATCAATTTTACAACAATTGATTATTATGCCGATTTACACAATTAAATCTAAAATTAGGGTTTCGAACATATAATTATTATCCATATGATCAAATTAACATGAATGGCTCTTTTTCCCTTGTGTTATAACTGAATTATAATGAATGAAAACCCAAGTCATAAAATTACTCTTTGATAATTATTGATGATTCTATGGATTTATGAAATCGGACTTGAATTAATCGATACAAAACCAATATACCTAAAATCGAACCAACCTCCACAATATTTTCTCAAAATTTTTCCCACAATCCTTGACCTTCAATACACCTTAGAAAATCGTTCAAAGCCTGGAGAAAATTTTGGATGCCTCCTCTCTTGATTTTTCTTTGTGCCGACTATGTGTTTTTTAGGGTTTTGCAAAATAAAATGATAAGATAATTATAAGGAACCCATTTTCTATAATATGGCCGAGATTTTTATGGTTTTAAAAAGTATAATACAGATTTATTTATAGTTTATTGGTTGGGGCGGTAAAAACAAATTTAATATACGTATATAGTATAACTCTCGTAAGAATTCTTTCCAAAATACTTCTCAAACAAGAGAAATATAAGGTAAAAATCTCACAAAAGAAAACACAATTCGTATATTTTTATCCGGGAAGTACTTATCCTCGGGTCGTGTCCCAACGAAATCGTGAATTGAGAATTTAGGAATGATTCGGAATCGAGCTAAGAATGATAAAGGGATTTTGATTTGTTGTTTACACTACAAAATATAAAAGCATGAATTGAAAAACAATTGACTAGCACAAAATTTAAATGCACAAAACGTATTAAACGCGAGCTAAAACTAAAATTTAAAAACTAAAATACGAACTTTTAAATAACAAATTTAATAACGCTAAAAAATCACAAATTTAAAATGAAAATTTTAGGAAAAAGAATTAGAATTTTTTTACTATTTTTGAATTTTTTATGAATTTTCTAAGATTTAATGAATTAATCAAAAATAAACTTTTTCTAAAAATTAAACACTAAAAATTTTTCTTTTATTTTTCAAAAATACTAGATTTAAAATGAAAATTAATGCAAAAAGAATCAAAATTTTTCAACTATTATTCTATTTTTTATGATTTATCTAAGAAAAAGGAATTACCTAAATTCTATTTAAATTTCTAGAAAATACAACTTTAATGAGAAAAATATAGAAAAATGCTTTTTATAAACTATAAATGTGCAGAAAATGAATAGTACAAAAAGCCCCAAATTTAAAAACCTAATTGACACCTAATTTTATCAATTAACTAAAAACCCTAATTTTTATAAAACTATTTTCTAAAATATTAAAACTATTTATTTGCCTAGAAAGAACAGGGTAGGAATTGTTAAAAAGGAAAGTAGAGGATAGGCGGGTGAACTAAGTAAAATTTACACTATAGAAGGAACGGGTACCCCTGAACTTTGATAAAAATACCAAACAAACCCTACGAATTTGGCTTATTTAAAAAATGAGATTCAGCTAAATCTTAAAACTACAAAGTTATAGAAGGGCTTAATTCTAACAACTTTAATAAAGACAACTCTAACTTTAGACCAAAGAATAAGCTGAAAAATAAGCAACTAGAGGCTGTTACAGAAAGTATGCTTTTGACAAGGTTTTTGGATTTTTGCTTATTATGAGCTTAATACTTGATAAAAAATGAAACTGAAAGATGATTATTCTAGCTTAAGATGAGTATGAAAAGGATTTCCACTAAAATTTACCTAGAGTTAACAATATTAGAAAGAAAATTGACATGAGAAAGTGCTAGTTTTAGTAAGACTAATTTAGAACTTTTTTCAAGTAAGCTTAACAGCTTATTTTTGGACCTAAGGTTCTGATATTTTGGAATTAAGCTAACCTTGCTTATTCTAAGTAACCTAGCTAAAAAGTTTTGTAAAACTCTAAAAGGAAATGAGAAATTTCAAAGTGAAAAAGCTAACTCATAAAATGATATGCTATTGCTGTCACTTGATGTTGCTGGTGCAGTTGGCAAGGAACAAGGATGTAGGCTAGAATCTTAAATCCTACTTCTACTAAATGCAACTAGAATGTGCTTAGAACAACCTTGAACTATAAAATACTTTTAACATCCTAAAATCTAAAAGTCTATTATCTAAAATATGCTGAAAAATGCCCTGGTGCAAGAATAAGGATTTTAAATGCTTAAACTTGGTAATTTAACTAACTAAACTCTAAAACCTGTTTTAAATAAAACTTGTTATATGACTATACTAAGCTAAATGAAGTACTATGACAGTTTAAGATTGACTTTAACAAGTCAATCTCACTAAATCCAAACACTCCTTAAAATGAGGCTGTCAAACTTATAAAGAACTAAAATCTATTTTAACATTAAAATTGCCTAAACCTTATATCTACTCATGCCTTATATCTCTTTCTAGTTAGAGCTAATTAAGCTCTAAAACACCTAGCTTATGAATGAGAAATAAGCACTTTCTCTCCTAGCTTAACACTAATTGTTATGACAGATTTTATTAAAAAGGAAACTAATGAATCCTAACTATTATTGCTTAAAGGAAATTGTATTTCTAGGACATGTAAACAAATTTAGACAGAATTAAGCATTCAAGTACATAATAATAAGCTAAAGAGAATAAGCTAGATTAAAACTAAAATGAATTTAAAAATGATTAAACCTGAAATGTAGAAGTCTTAGACCTAAGCCACTCTATCTGAGTGAGTGGCTTAAAAACTTGAAACCTAATGGCACCTTGCCTCTAGACCTCAGCAAAAAGCTAAATAAGCTTTAACTAGCTTATTTCTTCTTTGAACCTTCAAACTTGAATCAAATGAACTTAAATGGACATGATTGAATGTAAATTGATTGTAAAAAGTAAATGAATCATTAAGGACAGAATTCTAAATGAATTTGAGCTTATTAACATGAATAAGCTCAAAAGAGCTTATTAAGAGCTTATGAGGTAAAATTTACTTGAAATGGAAATCGAAGCTTAAGGAAATTTGAGAATTGAATTATTAATGCTCAATTGAAGATGTACAAGCTGAAAGAAACAAAGGTACAAGAGCTTTAAACTGAATTTGAAAAATGCTTAAAAAAATTGCTTAAAAGGTAAAAAAAAACATTAAAAACTGAAAAACTAAAAACTAACTCCTAAAATGAACTATTTCTCTTCTATTTATAGAGGATGGGAGAAGGAGAGTGAAGGAATTCTAGAGGATTCCTTTAAATCACAGCCCTTGATCCTTTGAAGCTTATTTGTGGCCGTTTGATGATTTGAGTGAGGTGTCTTGACCAATAGGGTGTTTACACGTGTTGGTTGTGAGTGGGGAGAGTGTATGAAGAGGTTTTATAAGAGAAAAGGGACGGGGTGAGGGTAAATTTGGATTTGGGTTTGTTGGAATTTTGGGCGGGAAAAACAGTTTTGGCAGTTAGGTTGTTACGATATAAGCGGGGTGTTTGTTTAAAACTTTGGAGTGTTGACATTTTCAGTCCTTGTATAGTTCATCCCCCAAATGTAGTTTAAAAACAGGTTTAAGATGGCAGTTTTGGGTCCTTGTGTTTCTTATTCATTCTTTCTTTCCTCGTTTATAATACACTTTCTCATCATTTTGCAATTTCAACCTTAGATCTTTGAAACCTCACATAATGCCTTTAAAAACTTTGAAGACTTGTCAATAATGGCCCCTTGACTTTATTTTGAGTCTTTGACTTCTTTGTTTCTTTCTTTGACTGAGTTTGACTGTGTCGGGCTGATCCGGCTGTGATTTCTGGCTGATTTCTTTGTCTTGCTCTTGACTCTTTGTCTTTTTCCCGTTTCTTGTCGGTTTTTGATCGTTTTTGCTTCTTTTTGTCTTTTCAATCCTTTCCTGCACAATTGGACACAAAAGGCACACATTTTCTATTCTTTTGGCATTTTATTGGCCTTTTATTAGCAAAATTCCGTGTAAAATTTAGTATACATTTAAGCAAAAAATCAAAATTCCTCCCAAAACAAAAGGATTGGC
This sequence comes from Tanacetum coccineum, assembly GCA_026074375.1. Taxonomy (NCBI): domain Eukaryota; kingdom Viridiplantae; phylum Streptophyta; class Magnoliopsida; order Asterales; family Asteraceae; genus Tanacetum; species Tanacetum coccineum. Next base: position 18,149 of record BQNB010039670.1, read on the forward strand.
CGGGTCCCTCCGCGCAATGTTATGAAGTGTAACACTTTGTAAAACGTAAAAGTGTTCGCAAAATGCCCTTGTTTAGAACCTTTTATGAATTTACCTTTTAAAACAACTTTCCACATTTTCTCACATTTAATCTTATGGAAACACGTAATGGCAATGCATTGCAAGTTTGGCAACTTTTAGGCTCAACGAAATAGGGCTAACTCCCGAGTTACTATGAGCACAAAAGAGGAAAATTCGTCATCCTTGACTTTTCACTAGACTAAACAAACTATACACAAGATCATTGGTCAATATAAGTCCAAATGATTAGGCTCTTAACTTACCAACTAGTGAACTATTCACTCGCCGAGGGAATAAATTAAATGATTAGGTGTGTGCACTCTTTTTAACACAACCATAGATCACATGTTATCTTCATAGGTTGAAAAATACATCTAAGCTTTAAACAAATAAGCCTTGTGAGCTCAAATTTAATCACATAGAATAAAACGCTTTACTCAAAGCTAAAAAAGATTCGAAACAAAACATATAAATTGATTTAAGAAAATGAAAATTGTTAGAGAACCATTCTTTTTATTTAACCATGATACTAATAATATTTTTATTTTCTTGCAATAGGAATGTTGTTCTTAAAGTTATCGAACGCCCTATACTTAGGCCCTTTCTCCCCAATAGGAATAACGCAACCACAACCGGTGTTCTTAGTTCGTACCCCCAACTTCGCTGCTAACGTTTGTGGGTATCGTGACAAACGGACCTTTTCCTACAAAGGCCTAGGAATCCAAAGTCCCTTAGGTTGCAATGAATACACCTAGGCCCGCTGCTCCCCTAGCGATGAATGCATAGGAATGGAAAGACCCGCCTACTAACCTTGATCCTAACGTACATAAGTTTTAAAATCCTTAGTATTTCGACCCCACGAGTCTTTCTCTACAACATAGGGATACGCCAACGATTAAAAACTACATATAAGCTTTTGTTATTTCTATTTTTTCCGAATGCTTCATTTGGCAGAAAAATAATGGCTTTGCAATTAGAAATGCAGTCATTGGCATTCTTTTTAATAATTATCTTTTTTGATGAATGGAAAAATTTCATTTAGAAAAGCAACATATAAATTTGAAAACCACAAATCATACTTTACATAATAAAATGAATTCTTTTTCCAAACTTGTAAGACTTTTTCTAAAGACATTGGTTGGACTTAAGCTAAAATAAAAACGTGGATGCACGTATGATTAAGTGTGATTAAGAAGCTTATATGGGAGTAAAAATACACAAATTATTCATATAAGCTTTAGGTTTTTTTCCAAATAAAACCTTGCTTAAAAAGCAAAATACACTTATATTTAACTACATCAATTTCTTGTTCTTGTCACATTTTAAAATCCAAAGGCAATAGGAATTGTGAAAGCTTGGTCCCCCGACAAAAGGTATGTTAAAGAAGTAGCTAGGGCATTTATCATTTCCCTCTCCCCTGGTTCAAAATCAAAATTAAGCCTCCTATTTCTCACCAACGGACTACCAAAAAGTGGTGTTTGTTTTTTTCAAACTAAGCTTCTTTTGGAGCTTTTCCCTTGTAAGCAAAAAATTTTAAAAAATTTCTTTTCTCACTTTTCACAAAAAGGCCAATTCAAAAAGATACATCAAACAAGGTATGCGTGAAGTGCAAGTCAATATCGCAGATAATCCTTCCCCAAACATAAAATGAAACTTTGTCCTCAAAGTTTTAAAAATAAAGGGTCAAATCGGAATCTTTAAAAAACAAAAATTCAATGGTCATATGCCAAAAGAAAGATGTCAGTTATCGATAAAGACAAGGATAAGAGATTAGATTTTCCCCATTTATGAAGAGAAGATTGGAGACCACAATGGAAATTTGTGGTAATTTTTGTCTTTGTTCCTATCGCACAATATTGAACCATGGAAGCTTCCAAAATCCCGGAAAACCAGACAAAAATCACAAACAACAAGAAGACGCAAAAGAACAAGATCCTCTGTCCTCTCCGTGTTCTTTAACATTGTTAGCTCAAAAACATCTCTAAAAACGCTTAGTTTTTGTTAACCAGTACAACTATAACTCCGCGCCCCGAATTAATTTGTCCTTGTGGGAAAGCAAAGAAATTAGAAAATGAAAAATAAAGAGGATAAAGCATGGGAGCCTCCCACGAAGCGCTTGTTTAATATAGAGTCCCCTTCCGCTTGACACTTTTTCTCCTTTCCCCAAACAAAACAGCTTTTTATGGTGAGATAATAAGCAATGTGAAGAAAATACTCAAGAGAGGTGGACAACCTCCCCAAACTAAGGATGAAAAGATTACCACAACATTTTTGATTCCCCCGGGGTTCAACAAACTTGTTAGGAAAAGATTTTCAAGATTGAAAAAGTGAAGCTCAGAAATTGCTTGGGTAACTATGAAAGGTCCAGTAATGGTGGGGTGGTAGAGGGTTCAAAAACATCAAAGTACAAAAAGCTTTAGATGGATCTAACTCTTTTGAACTTTATATGAAAGCATCCTTTTCAAAAGATTTCGCCATGAAAGTGTTATCACCCCCTAGGATCAAAAATCTTCCCTGATATGTTCATGGGGAATATCATAATCCACAAGATTAAAAAACCTCATATAAACACATAATCACTGATCCGCGACATAAGAGGTAGTCTCCAAATTGGTTAAGTATTTCAATGTCGGGATAAAAACTTGTAAACTCTTTCGTTATTTCTCAGGTTCAAACTTTTGTTTCAAAACCCTCTTTTGTCTTACTTTCAAAAGATTCAACTTTTTAACATCTCATTTTAAAAAATTTTCATCTTCAAGTAAACCGTTACTAGAAGGCGAGATTTCCTCTTCCTTATCAATCATGAATCCCCAAAACATTTTCATTATTACTTTGCAAACCTTCATTATTAACCTCTAACATTACTTTTACAAACTCACTTGATGCCCATTTTCTAACACACAATTCCCAATTGGGGTCAAAGAAAGACACAATGGGTTTTATACATCAATCTTCGGGAAGAAATTAAGGCTATTTTGCCCTCAGTTAGAAATTATTTCCTCGACTACCTTCAAAAAGAAGGGTTTCAAATAACTCTTAAAAGTTTCCTCCTTAAGAATTGACTCTCGTCATTTCTTACGGGAAAGTCATCTTATGTTTCTCAAAGAGAGGATTTGAAAAATCTAGAAACTTTGAAAATCTTCACAGAAGAAAATCACAATCTTTTCCTAATTTGGACTCTCTTGGATTGGAATGATGAATCTCTTCCTCTTTGTTTAAATTCTTTGTTTGGAATAGAATTAAGATCCTCATTCCCCATTTTGAAAGAGTCCTCAAAATTATTGTTTGGAAAACAGTGTGAAATTGGGCACTTATGGAAGCTTTTTTAGGAGAATGAAAAACTCTTTTCCTTGGCTAGTGGCATTCTACACTTATCTAAATTGCAAAACACGCCCTTTCTTCTAGCAACTGGGTCAAAAATTCCCTTAAGTTCTTCCTTTTGTTTAATAATATCACCCAGAAGAGATTCAAACAATCCTCTACAATAGCAGATGTTTTGGAATCATCATTACTGCTCCAGGCTCATCAAAACATCTTTGAACCCGTCATCATAAGCTCCAACATGTGGATTGACTCAATATCTTGGACTACCATCCGGATTAAAAATATTCTTATATCTTTCCAAACCATACCCTTATGACCTACTCTTCCCCGTGAACATACAATTAAGGACCCGTGCCGTTCTTAAGAAGTCTACCAATATCAAAGGAACACAGGAGTCAGCAAGACAAAGTCTAGAATCACAAAATCGACCGGACGAAGGTAGAAGTTCTCCGACCTTACGAACACATTTTCGCTAATACCCAAGGGGTTTAGAATTGTTCGGTCAGAATAAACGATAAAAATGGGTGCAATGGATCGGACTAATTCTAAGTAATCTCATTTAGTTAGCTTGTAAGGTCAGGAAGTCCAAGTTTCTTCCAAATAGACAAGGGCATGAGATTGATACTTGCACCTAGATCCGCTAGAGCTAAGTGATTATCAAACTCCCCAAAACCACAAGAATGAGAAATACGTCCCGTCACCAAGCATGTTTTCCGGGAAGCATTTTAATGAGAATGACCAGCCAATGCAATTAGGCATACATTGGTGTCTTATGCTATTCATCAATCAACTTGTCTTTGTTTGTCAGGCAAGCTTTATACATCTTTTGATATTTAGGGCATTAAAATTCAAAGCATCTGCCAAAGTAATGTCCACATGAATCTTTTTTTATAGTTGACAATTTACTAAAAATTGTATGGTTTTCAACTCACCATGCTTGTCTAAGTGCAGAGTTGACTAGTCCATAAGATTATGGCTTATGGTAAAGACATGCAAATCCATATTAGATGGTTGACACTTTACCAAAAAGTGGATGGTATATCAACTCACCATGTTTCATGTACAAAGAGTTGACATGGTTATCAATCCACCATGGAATTTACCTTTTCTAGGTGCCAAAGGATTGACTAGCCCTGAGCAAACGGCTACAGGTAAAGGCATATCAAATCCGTTGATGGCTGTAATGGTTTGCCAAAAACCATATGGTATTCAACTCACCAATGTTTCAAGTACTGAGAGTTGAAATGGTTCTCAGTTGACCATGGACATACACCTTTCTGGTGGCCAAAGAACTGACTACTCCAGAGTTAATGGCTAACTGGTAAAGAGACATCAAATCCATTTACATTTTTCAATGATTCACCTCTCACAGGAGTTAACACACCTGGAAGTGATGAGGATAGACTGCAATTTTATGATTTGATGTACATACTTGTCAATGTTGCTGATAGCATGGAGTGCTGAAGAGCTGTGACGAATAGTTGCTGCAAAGACTGGAAGTTGCTGTTCTTTAATGTTGCTGCTTGCTTTGTTGCTGCTGGTTACCTTGTATCTGCTGGTACTTGTTTCTGCTGTTACTCAATCCTCTTGCTTCGCGAAGATCTATCTAGAAACTTGGAATTAACGGAGTCAAAACCAAGTTTAGGGGAGGATTGTTGGAACTTATTGAAAACGACTAAGTGTCGTTTCTGCTGTTAGAGATGTTCGCTTCTGCTGATAGCATTAAGTCGTTCCTGCTGGCAGTTCAAGTAGCATTCCTGCTGATTATGTTTCTGCTGGTCATGTTCTCGTTTCTGCTGACAGAGATAGAATCTGCTGATTGTTAATTATAGACGTAATTAATGTAATTAAGGAATTATAGTTATATTCTAGTATTATCTCATTAATATAGGAATGAGATAAATTAGGAAGAGATTGATGTATATCTCTTACGTGATTTTAGTTTTCTTGTTGACCAATTTAGGGTTTCTTCTCTATAAAAGAAACCTTTAGCATTAGGGCTTGGCACCGATTGAAAAAGCACAAAAACAATTTATTATCAATAGAAAGATCCATAGAGGATCATAGTTTACATTTGTTCTTCTTTATATTACGTTGTTTAGTTTCCGCCTAAACAAGTGTTAGAGTCTCTCACGTATATACTTGTGATTACATAAGTATTATACAACCACATAGGCTAGAAGATCTATCTAGTATCAGATCCTAACACACTCGCATCACGGCGTTCCGTGAACATCTAACTTTGGCTTTATTCTCTATGATTTGTAGTCCTTCGGTTGGACTTTTGTAGAGAAAATTGCCACCGGCAGCGGAATTAAGAGAATCTTGATCATTATAGCTCAAAGAATTATAGAATGTGTCTAATTGGTGCATGAGTGAAAAACCATGATGAGGACACTTCCTTAGAAGTTCCTTGAAACGCTCCCAAGCTTCGGAGAAAGATTCTTGAGCAATTTGACGAAAATTCGTAATTTCGTTCCGAAGATTGGTGGTCTTAGAAGGTGGAAAGAAAAAGTTGATGAACTTAGAAACTAAGTCATCCCATGTAAGAATAGAATTCGGGGGTTCTTTGTCAAGCCACGTTTTGGCAACCCCATCAAGAGAAAATGGAAAGAGAAGAAGTTTGATGGTGGTGTTAGGTACATCCGGGTACCTTTGATTGTTGGTTATGCTCTCAAAATGACGAATATGAGCATGAGGCTCTTCATCATTACCTCCTCGAAAAATTCGATTTTGAACAAGATTAATGAGGGAGGATTTAAGTTCAAAATTTTGAGCATTGATGAGTGGTACAACTATAGCACTTTCAAACCCCCCGGTGGGAGCTTGAAGTTGCTCGGCCATCGGTCGATCATCGGCCATTGGAATCTCGGGTTCCGGAATGAGAGGGATTGCCTCTTGTTGGTGTCGAGAACGTCGACAATTACGTCTTCTTGGAATTGTGTATTCCAAGGAAGAGCGAGTGCGCATGCACTAGTGAAAATAAGAAAAAGAAGAATTTGAGATTAAGAAGTGGGTATCAGAAAAGGGGCAAGTTTACAATGAGGTAATAGGAGTTAAAAAAAAAAAAAGAGGCCAAAGCCAGCCAACCTTCCAAACTTCCATCTTTCCCGCCCAACAAAACCCATGTACAACTTAGGGATGTCTTCCCATACATTCTCCCTGCAAAACACTCAACACCCTAGATAAATCATTTCAACCACTCCACTATTTCCCCCTCCCCCATGCTACCATTAGCCATGTTGCAATCCTCACCATTTCCAAGTAATTTCGATGGCTGTGATTGACTCAAAAGAAGCACAAAAGAAATTGAAGGCTGTGATTTGTTTTAGAATTACCTCACACAACAAGTACACTTGATCTTTCCTCTCACAAAAGAAGCACAGTTGGAAGACCCAAAGAAGAAGACTTCGGCTATAAATAGAGTCTTTTGTAAACTTAGCCAAAATATATTTTTTTAGTTAGTTTTTTTAATCTTAGAATATCTTAGCTTAATTTTCAATATATCTTAGCTTATTTCAGTACTTAAAGTCATTTATAGCTTTACTTTCACTTTGAACACTTTCAAGTTTTAATGCAAATTGGAGGTTTTAAGTCAATTTACAATTCCAAGTATTAAGTTTCTTAATTGTGCTGTTTTGTGTTAAAAAAAACTCTCAATACAGCTTGTTTATAAGCTGCTTTAATTAAGTGAATTTAAAAAGTTAAGTAGTTAAGAGAAAATCACAAAAATCACTCTCAAATACACCGCACCCACAAAATGCACATCTTATTTTATGGATATAAGCCCAGTCTCTGGATGGGCTTATGGACACTACTAGCTTGTTATTAAAACAAGCTAGACGTGTCGATTCTTGGTTGTTAAGCCCGGTTTTGAGCAGGGTGTTTGTAAGTCTCTCTCTCTTATTTCTCTAGTTGCTGCAAAAAGCTTATAGGAGCTATATTGGTTACCATATAAGTGCTTATTTGATGCTTAATAATCATGATGTCTAGTGCCTATTTTGCTTAATTGTTAGTTTAAAAATAGTTTGTGACACTATTCTGGATTAATACTGTAGCAATGATTAGTTACAACTGATAGACTTAACTAATTCAGGTTATTTTCAGTGCAGATTCTTGATTATAAGTGTCTTATTTTGTTCTTTGATAATCTGTTTTTAACAACTTAGGACCAAATCAGCTTAAAATAAAAAGAAAAAATGATTTTTGAAAACCTTAAGGGCTGTTTGGAGCAAGCAGTTAGTACTGCTAGTTCAATTTTTTTGGATTTTAAAGCTAGCAGTACTAACTCCCCCCCTCCCCCCCCCCCCCCCCCCCCCCCCCCCCCCCCCCCCCCCCCCCCAAAGCTGGCGAGCTAGCAGTACTAACTCTAAGTTAGTACTGGTAGTTAAAACTGTTAGTACTGGTGGTTCATTTTAGCATATCAGCTTATTATCTCTGCGTATTTAAGATTTCCTTAGCTTTTTAGAATAGATTAAACCATTTTCTTTTACTGTTTTTAGGAGTAAGCTTATTTAAGCTTATCTTCCTTTTCAGCATTTTCAATAGTGTATCAGTTTGTAGCTTTTTAGCTTATTTGCCATTGTAGTTTATTCTAGTTGCTTATTCTTATGCCTGAATGCTTATTAGGGGTAGTTAAATATCTGTTTTAGCTTATTTGCTTATTTCTTATTTCATTTTGTTCTGTTAAAGCTGACAGTACTAACTTAAGACTGACAGTACTAACTTAAGCTACCAGTACTAACTCCAAGTTAGTACTGTTAGTTAATACTGGTAGTACTGGTGTTAGTACTGCTGTGTTTCCCTTGTTTAATTTAGCTTAATTGCTTTTTGAATTTGCTTATTTAGAGTTAGCTTAGCTTATTTAACCTGTCTTAAGTTTATTTGTATCTTAGTGTAAAAGTTTTAAGTGTTTTTACGATTTCTAGCTTTTAAGTTTGTTCTAGCCTATTTTTCTTGCTTATCTTTGTGTGTATTTGCCTATTAGGTTTAGTTCCCAATCACATCCTTGTCATTTTCAAACATCAATTATCAATCGTCTCTCGATTTTCCATTCTAGCCTCGTTGGGACATAACGACCCGGGAACACTCTATACTGCTTCCGGTTTTCATTGCTCTCGCGTGTTTTCGTCCCTTGTGTGTATAAATACATGTTTGTATTTGTTTACATATTTAAGGGGTGAGTTCGCGCGAGTCAGTGATGGAGTGTTAAAAGCAAAATCAAGTGGAGTTATTAGTAACAGAGTAAATGTGATGTCCATAGGTTGATGTTCTTGTGTGGGTGGTGGATGAGAAATTCTTAGAGGTGGTGAGTTTGGTAAGCTTAAGTAGGCATTAGTTGATGGAGATGTTGAGTAAAATGGTGATGAATTAAGCTTGGAAGCAATTGATGATGAGGACGTATCTCTTGTGGATGGTGCTTTGGATGGTGCATTAGGTGCATTTGGTGATATAAGTTATTGTTTTGGTAAAGGTATTTTATCATCATCTTTTGTAAGATGAATGAACAATTTGCTTGGTGGAATAATTGTGATTCTTGGTTTCTTGGAAAGTCTTAAGGTTGAAGCTTGAGAGGATGCCATAGAGGTGTTTGAGGTTAAAGATGAGCTAGGAAGATGATTATTTGAAAATAAGGAAGATGAACCATTTTATTAAGAGAAAATGGTGTATAAATGGTTTGGGTTGGTGTTTAATATGGCCACTTTATAACACCCCGTGTTTTAGGTCATTATACGACGTCATTAAATTCACTATTTATTTTTAGTCTTGTACGCGTTTGCTTTTAATTGAAATCGTTAAGTTAAATCGCGTAAACTAAAAATGATCATTCAACGTAAACGGGCATCAAACAATTAAATGTTTACGTCAAGCAAGTGTTAGATAATTATTTAGAGGATAATTATTAACTTTGCACATTTTATTTTTATTGGTTACGTAAAGTGTTTACGTTTCGTGATAAAATACGTTTAGGCATACCCGGAACCACCAAAATTTATCTACACTTCAACAAATACCCATGTTTATACCCAATACTTAAAGTTTTTATAAAACTTCACCTATTTACCACTTTAGCCGAATTTTACATAAAAGAAATAAACCAAACCATACAAGTTGCAAGTATTACATCTACCATTAATCTTTACCTCATTTAAACTACAAGTTATACTATATATTTTGTAAGTTATCAAAAATCAACTAGTACCTCCCTCCTCCCCATAATTTTTGGACACAAGGAAGTCCCAAGGGGATAAAGAGCTCACAATTTTACTAGCTAAAGTCTTGTACAATCTCTACTCATTAAACCTTATGTCTTCTAAGCTAGTCTTGACCAAAGACTTTCCTTAAAACCCTCATTGTGTCTAAGACTTTCCTATGGCAATCTTGGACTAGTCAAGGAAGTATATATACATTCAAGACTTAGATGTAACACACACACTTTCATTTCACTTAAGAAAAACTACTCATTCTGTTTGTTTTCTTTCTATATCCCATGGCTACAACCAAACTCCCCTAAATAATTCATACACTTTTATTTACAACATACTCAAGTATTCCTACAACATATCTAAGATATACCAAGGTGTATTGAAGCTTTAGTTTAGGGTTTAAAAGGGTTAAGCAAGCAAGGATCAAGAGTAGGGTTTTCTTTGGAATTATGGTTTTCATAGAGTTGGAAGCTAGGGTTTGTTTACTAAACAAGGGTTTAGACATTGTTATTCATCATATTACAACATACTAAGGTTATCTAAAAACCTTAAATTCTTTACATTTGTGATTTTATGCATATATGATGTTTGTATAGTTAATCACCATCTAAGGAACTTACTCACATGAAAAATGGATTTTTACACTTGTTTATGATTTGATATACTTTTACATATGTTATATGAATGTTAATATCATGTGAGAATGGATGTATAAGTATTGTACAAGTGTGGTTCATGTATAAAAGCTTATATAAACTAGTTACCTAAAAAGTGTATTTATAAAAGTTTATGAACAAATATGTATGAAGACTTATGGATCTTGTGATTCTTGGACAATATTGGGACAAATGATGGACTAAGGACCCTAAGTATGTAGGAAATGTGATATTAAGTGTTGTAATGGACTTGTAACAAAGTTACTAAACTAGAAAGTTATAAAAACTAGTTTTAATCACATTTTAACAAAACCCTCAAAACATTCTGTTTTAGTTCAAAATACAAAGCAATCATTTTATATTTTTATAAAATATTACATCTCATGGGAATTCTAAAATGGTAAGAAACTTGAAAAACTGAGCTATAACGAAGGAGATACGTAATTTGCAAGATTTAGTTATAAAAAGTGTTTTATAAAAGAAATTTTATAAAAATTTAATACAAATCACTTCTGATATATACAAATGATTATTTTTCTCCGATAGTACATATTTTTAGGATTCCAAAACATTAAGAATCATAATTTTTGGATCAATAACGAAGGAGTTATGAATTTCGCAAGTTTACGATAATAAATACTTTTATAAAAATAATTTTATAAAAGTTAATGTTCACATCAGATATATTTATTTTTAAAACATCATTAATTAGATAGAACTTTAAATTACGAAAAAGCGCTCGAAAGAATCACTAAAATCGAAGTTAAAACGAATAAGATACGACATTTACGAGTTTACGATAACTAAATTTATAAAAGCATATGAACAGTAAAATACTGTTCACCAGAGGACTTAAAATATGAAAATGTAATATTTTGATAACTCGTCTTAATATGAAAGCGTGGACATAAGAAACATAAGAAACGGACTTAAAACGATAAAGTTACGCCGTTTTTACTAAAGAGATATTTATAAACGTTTTTACTTTATAAATATGATTTCACAAATACGATTAGATGGTGATGTAGCTATATAGAATTATATATGGTATTAATTAATCAAAGTTCTTAGTACTTATACGACCTATAATCAATTAGGTTGCATTCGGGCGTATTTGTGACGCATCTTCACGCATTTGATTTACCTTGTTAACTCATCCACTCGAGGTGAGTTCATAGCCCTACGTTATACATTTATAATGATTTACAAGTTTTGGGGTGAGAAACATATGCATGTTTTACAATTGGACGCAAGTGAACATTTTACATTAGGATTACGTGTTTGCCTAAGCAGCGATAACCCTCTAAGCCCATTATCATGAACTGTCAATTACTTGTTGTAAGCGCGAATGATATAAATAGATCTATTTGGGATTAACATTCCCGTTAGGGTGAGTCATGCTCACTGTGCCGGTATGCCGGACAACGAACGTATACCATGTCGGATTTGGGATATTGCAGGTTAGAACATCATCACGGGCAATGTTGGCAATTTATATTGCAATTCATACATGTCTAGCTTCAGTGTCATGAGCTTAGGGAAACGTAATTAAATTTTATGATGTTTGCATCTATTGCATTATCATGGGAAAATCTTAAGGTCCTACATTATACATTTTACAAACCTATGAATTCACCATTATTGTTGACGTTTTAAGCAATGTTTTCTTAGGAGATCAATGAGGTACAAGACCAGAGATACATTGGTGGTCGTTATTTTGGAAGTCGTATGCATTAAAGATTTGGTTGCATTATATTTTTTAGGATATATTTTGTTATGGACTAAATCTATGTATTTTGAACAATGAACAAGTGAAGTTTCGGACTTATGTAACAAGAATTTGTTAAATCCAATGTATCAGTTTTAAAAAACTTTTAAATGGCCGTTCTTATATATATCTTGTGTTATTGATCTATGAAGTACCATCCCAAACCCATATTCCGTTGCGATCCAATTTGGGGGTGTTACACACTTTCAAACAATGTTCAGATTTTCTGGGTAATACTAGCTGATCCTAAGTGAAAGAGAATCAAAAAGCAAAAAGGAAACTGTAATTTTTGTGGACTTAGTGCGCGGCCTCCTTAGCTATATGGGCGCCCCCTTTATCGACCAGGGGCCTCCCGCTGGAGATTAGGGGGCCGCCACCTATTGATTCCCAGGTTGCCCAGATTTTTGTTTTGTGTTAAAATTTGTGAGAGAAGTAGGAGTTTAGGTGGCAATTTTGCAGCAAGTCCTATTTTTGCATGTGATCACATATATATAAACTATTAGGTGTGCATGGCATATATATATATATATATATATATATATATATATATATATATATATCATAGTAATTATGCAAGAATTTAGATTAAGCAAGCTCCAATACTATTAATTCGATAAGTTCTACGCAAGTTCAAGTTATTCCGAATAATTATGAATATCATCACGCACAAACAAGTAAATATTCTAACATAAAAGAGAAATTACACACATAATAAAACAAGAGTGCTAAATAATTTATTCAAACAAGTTTATCAATAAGCTTCATCTTCTTTGTAAACACTCCTTTGAGAGCCTTTCCAAACGACTTTAGCGCACCCCGATGCTCCACATGCATTATTTCAAGACAGTTAAGCATGGAGGTTTGTCTAGAAAATAAAACGGGCATGGTTTGGTCATTAGGTTCGGGGTCCTTGAAAACTTGAGGACGAACGGGTGAAAGAGCGTCGAGATAAGTGGTAGGAGACGGAGTACTAACTTGAGAAGTACTTTCCTCTTAGATTGCTTCGTCATCATCAAATTGATGAGTGGAAGACCCGTGTTGAAAGGCGGAGGATGAGGAAGTGGAATGACAACCCTTTTTAATCGCATGGTCTTTACGGGGTCTTCGTTCTTGAACGAGAGCAAGTGGACGCATGACTCGATCAACAATGTCATAAATGCCATTGTCGAGATGAGGGCACCGTTCCATGACTTGATGAAATAGTCAGGTCAAGAGCATACCATAAGGTAAGTGACTTTTAAAGTGGCCCAAACGAACTCTATTCGCTTTGCAACGAAATAGGAAAGATTTATTGTTTTCGACAACAATACAATACATCATATGAGCAAGATAAGCTGGAAGATGGTCCCGGTTGCCTCTTAGGCCGAACACATTCTCGCGAATAAGTTCTTCCCAATGTTGCATATCTTTGTTCACCTCTTTGGTGAGGACTCGATTACAGGTGAGATCAACACATTCACCTCGAAGAATACGAGTCGTATCGACACATTCAAATTAAAGAAATCAATGAATGTCATCAGGAGTTGGCAATTCAGTGTGATATGGACCTTCGAGCTCTTGAAAAATAGATAGTGACGAAAGATCCCATTAAGTCATGAAAACACTTTGACCGATGTAGAGAATGCGAAGAATTTTCCCGAATTGTTCGAGCGACAAGGTGATGATTTTGTGTTGGATCAAGAAAGAGATGATAAGATGTCCGGAATCATTAGTTTGGAGTGACTTGACTATAAAAATCCAAAATGAAGCGAGGAACAATTGGTTCATTATCTCATAAAGACAATTAAAACCAATATTTATAAATAGGGATTCAATAAAGCTACATTTATAGTAAAGTTCATCAACAACCTGACCCTCATGAATACACTAGTTTTTGATCGATTTATGAAATTTATCAATGGTAGGGGATATGCCAGGTGTCTCGTTACTTTGGAAATATAGGCACGGGTTAGTTTGGTGTCACCAATAATTGCGCGAGGCATAGTTTGCACCTATATTTTAACAATGATAAGAAAATAGTCCCAAACTATATAAATGTATTACGAAATTAAAATATCGAAAATAAATACCTAGTGTGTGTCTACATGAAACAAATGTGGGGTAACGATTATATCGACTCTAAAATAAAAACCTATGAAATAATCCAAACACTCCTTTATTTATTTTTGCTCAACCGAGTGTGTTGAAAAATATATTAGATTATACTTCGACAACAATCATGAGTTCCGACTGCATGCATGTGAAAACGTTTTTAGAATGTATTAACAATGCATGAAAATATTTTGATAATGTTCCTAGTCGTGCGAGGTGTTTTAAAAAAATATATTGGGATATTATGTATGTATATATATATATATATATATATATATATATATATATATATATATATATATATACATATGTACATCATATATATATATATATATATATATATATATATATATATATATATATACATACACACACACACACACACACACACATATATATATATATATATATGATCAAATGAGAAGTTTTTTAAAATAAAAAGGATAAGAAGTAACTATAACCGCATATCCGAGATGCACCGACTTGAATTAGACGCATCTCTATAATCTTAGATGTATTATAATGTATCATAATGTGTTTTCTAGCTTTTAATTAGATGCATATATGTATATTAGATGCGTTTCATGATTTCTCTTATTTTTTGTTCCTCTACATGTGCCGAAATCATGAAAATCAATTTCCACAATCTACACATCAAATTAACTTTCAAAAATCAAAATGGTCCATCTAAATGAATAAAAATGCATCTAATGCAAATCTTTGCATCTCAAATGTATTGTTTTAATCACTTCTCACCACTTCTTATTTTAATTTACTTCTCATTAGATCTCTACTATCTCTCTCTCTCTCTACACACACACACACACACACACACACACACACACACACACACACACACACACATATATATATATATATATATATAATTCAAAAAATATATATAATTTTTTTACGAATCAAGCATTCACAATTATGCAATTCCTACGTCTACGGGAAGCATAGTAGTTATACATTACATAATCCTAATCCTAATTGCATATGAACACAAAGAAAATTAAAAATTCCTAATTTTTGATTTTGTGCAAAATTTGATCCTAGATACGAAATTGAAAGATGAATTGTTGAAAATACTTACAATAAATGATGTTAATGATGTTGTTGGTGTTTTCCCCTTGCGAAAATGCCTCGAAATTGATTTTGTAAATTAAATTTTGAGTTTGGGTTGTGTGTTCTTCATCGCCAGAAGCAGTTGGAAGGGGAAGGGGGTGTTTGTTTTTGGTTTATTCAAACAAAATAAAAGAGGGTCAGTTTGGTAATTTTAAGCGGCGACCCGCTGATCAATTGGGGGTCTGCTATCTGTTGACCTAATTTATTTGGGTTTTTAGTTTTGGCGGTTTTAGATGAATTTTGAGTGTCGAGATACGAGAATAAATTTAATAGTAATGTGACTGTTAAACGGAGGACGAGACCTTTAGTCGATTTGTTCCATCATTCCTAGACCTAGACATAAATAGTTAAATGGTTCATGTTTGAGTGGTTTAGTGAGGATGTCGGCTATGTTGTCTTCTGACGAAACTTTCTTGATAGAAATATTTCCTTTTTGAACGTTGTCACGAAGAAAATTGTAACGAATTTCGATGTGTTTTGTATGAGAGTGTTGCACGGGGTTTTTGCTCAAGTTTATGGCTCCTTTGTTGTCACACATAATCTGAATGTCCTTGAGGCGGATGTCTTAGTCGATGAGAGATTGTTTCATCCATAGTGCTTGTTGACATGCCTTTCCAGCACTTACATATTCGGCTTCGCTCGTGGATATAGAAAGAGTGGTGTGCTTTTTCGAAAACCAAAATGTTAAGCAACATTTCATAAATGTACCAATACCTCTATTGATTTTACATTCCACATAATCTCCCGCATGATTAGAGTCAGCATATACTACGGTTTCTATGCAGGACCCCTTAGGATACCATAATCCTAAGTGCGTAGTGCCTTTAATGTATCAGAAGATACGCTTAACCGCTTCAAGATGAGAGGTCTTAGGATTCTCTTGGAAGCGTGCACAAAGGCAAACACTAAACATGATATCAGGCATACTTGTCGTTAGGTATAATAAACTACCTATCATAACTCTATACTTCGTATTGTCCATGAACTCACCTTCTTCGTCTTTTGTGAGTTTTGTATCCAAGGACATGGGCATTTTCATTTGTTTAGAATCTTCAAAACTAAATTTCTTAAGCATTTTTTATATATATTTAGATTGATTAAAGAATATACAGTCTTCTAATTATTTTATTTTTAGTCCAAGGAAGAAGTTTAGTTCACCCATCATGCTCATTTCAAACTCATTATGCATGATTTTGGCAAAGTCATCACATAACTCTTGACAAGCTGAACTGAATATAATGTAGTCGCCATATATCTGAACAATGATGAGATTTGAACCTTTTTTCTTGGCAAAAAGTGTGTTATCTACCATTCCTATATTGTAATCATGTTTAATGAGAAAAGCCTTTAATCTATCATACCAAGCTTTAGAAGCTTGTTTAAGACCGTACAAAGCTGTCTTTAGTCTATAAACATGATCAGGTTTTGCGAAGTCAATGAATCCTAAAGGTTGTGCCACATATACATCCTCATTGATAAAACCATTTAGGAATGCACTTTTTACATCCATTTAGAATAATTTAAAATCTAATGCACAAACATACGCAAATAAAATTCTAATAGATTCTAATCTAGCTACCGGAGCATAAGTTTTGTCATAATCAATTCCTTCTTGTTGATTATTACCTTGGGCAACTAATCTAGCCTTATTTCTAGACACGACACCATTTTTCTCAAGCTTATTTTGAAATACCCATTTAGTTCCTATAATATTCATAAACTTAAGATTTAGAACTAACTCCCAAACATCGTTTGCAGTGAATTAATTTAATTCTTCTTGCATGGAAACTACCCAACCTTCATCTTTTAGAGCTTCATCGACATTTTTAGGTTCTACAGTTGAGAGGAAACAAAAGAAATTACTTTTGTCTTGAGATTGAGATCTAAGAGTTCTTTGGTTTAAATTTCCTATGACATTTTCTAATGGATGACTTTTAGATTCTTTAATACTGATGATTTTGCCATTTTCTAAAACTTCGTATTCGACATCATTTCCTGAAGGTTTCTTTTCACTAACCTTAATAGCGTCTTCTTCGACTAAATCATCATCCTCCAAGAGTGATGTTTTAGGAGGAATTTCATCGAATGTCACATTTAAGGACTCTTTGACTTTCATTGAGTGTTTGTTAAGTATTATATAGGCTTTAAAATTTTGAGAATATCCTAAGAAAACACATTCATAAGACTTTGGGTCAAACTTGGTGAGATAGTGTTTTGTATCTAAAACGAATCACTTTCTTCTAAATACTTTAAAATAATCAAGAGTAGGTTTCCTACCTTTCAAGATTTCATATGGAGTTTTTACTGAGTTGGTCTAATTAAAATCCTATTTAATATTAAAGTCGAGGTGTCCACCACGTTGCACCAAAACGTTTGCGGAATAGATTGTTCATTTAACATGGTTCTACTCATTTCTTGCAAAGGGCGATTCTTCCTTTCTACTACCCTATTTGATTAGGGAGAGCGGAGAAATTATAAGTAATCCTATTAGAGTCACAATATCTTCTGAATTGTACATCATTATCAAATTCCTGACCATGATCTATCCTAATAGAGACTATAGAGCAACCTAATTGATTTTGGACCTTTTTACTAAAAATCTCGAATTGCTAGAAAGCTTTGGTTTTGTTTTGAACAAATTTTGTCCACGTAAATCTAGAGTAGTCATCTACTATTACTAACATGTAACGATTTTCTCCATAACTCCGTATGGCAGAAGTAACAGATAAATCCATGTGAAGAAGTTCTAAGCATCTAGTCATTGAGACCATATTCTTAGATTTGTGACTAGTGTGAGCTTGTTTTCCTATTTTGCAAGCATCACAAAAATGTTGATCATTTTTTAGCATATGTAGATTTCTAACTAGATCCTTTGAAGCTAACGATTGAATTAAGCGCATATTTACGTGACCTAATCTCCTATGCCATAATGTAGAGTTTTCATCTATTGTCGTAAGACATAATTTGTCTTCTGGCTTATTTATTAATTTCATCACATATAAGCCTCTTTTCCTAATACCTCTACCTATGACCTTTTCGTCCTTAGTTACTTCACTATCGTTACGGAGAATATTACTTTGCACTTATTATCACATATTTTACCAACACTTAGCAAATTAAATCCTAAATTATCTACATGATCAACATTTTCAATTTCAAGGGAGTCATGAGAAATCATACCTTTGGCAATGATGGTATATCTAAATGGATAAAAATGCATGGGGGGGGTTTGGGGGGGGGGGGGGGTGGGGGGGGGGGGGGGGGGGGGGGGGGGGGGGGGGGGGGGGGAGGGGGGGGGGGGGGGGGGGGGGGGGGGGGGGGGGGGGGGGGGGGGGGGGAGGGGGGGGGGGGGGGGGGGGGGGGGGGGGGTGGGGGGAGTAGTTACTTCACCTATCGTAAACGCGCCACATACAAAGGTCCCGAACGAACACTCTGCCGTTACCCAAAAAACATACTACCCACGATATAGAAAAAAGAATCTTAAAAATATTTTTTGAAAATTTCTAAAATCCAGGAAAACATGTATGCACGGGATATTTTTCAAAGTAAATTTACAAAAAAAAAGTTACAGAAAAAAGAATCTTAAAAATAATTTTTTGAAACATTCTAAAATCTAGGATATTAAAAAACGTTTTGAACAAACAAAATTCAATAAAAATAAAAAAATATGTCTTTTTACTATTGTACCCTTTTGATTTAAATAAAAAGTATTATGATTTAAATGATTTTGATTGGTTGAAAGGAGTTCTGTCAGTTCTCGCATTAAGATTGGTGCTGAAAATAAAGTGACCATATATATATATATATATATATATATATATATATATATATATATATAATATATATATAGGGGACCGTACTTTTGGCATACAAATCACTTTTTTGTACAAAACCTACAGAACCACTTTAAACCAATTAGAATTTAGTATCATTACTTTTTTTTATTTAATTCAAAAGGGTATAATAGTCAAAACACATTTTGACTTTTTTTTGAATTTTTTAATTAAAAAAACGTTTTTTTAAAAACCTTTTAATTTTCGGAATTAATTTTTTTATTTTATTTTATATATTTTTTTAGTATATACTGTTTTCAAAAGAAAAAAAATGAGTGCATATATGTTTTTTTTAATATTGTAAATTCCATGTTTCTAGTGTACATTTTTAACTTAATATGGTAATTACACATATGTTTCTTGTGCACATTCTTTAATCTTCAAAATTTATAACACAAAATATAGACAAAAATTGATATCAAATGAAATACATTTCAAATACAAATAACAAACCAAAAACATAAATACAAAAAAAAATTGATATCAAATGAAATACATTAGAAATATAAATCCAACTATATCCATGTTGTTCAAAAACATGTGTGCACTCTTCGAAAAACATATGTGCACGTTTCACTTTCTCTCTCAAATTCATTAGAACATATGAGTACCCTTGCAAGAACATATATGCACGCCTCATTTTTCTCATCAAATTCTTTAAAACATATGAACGTCATTCCAAGAACATATGTGCACGTTGCGTTTTTTCGTACGAGTACTCTTAAGAACATATGTGCACGTTGCGCTTTCTCGTACAATTCATTAGAATATATGTGTCCGTTTACCAAAAACATATATGCACGCTACATTTTTTTGTGAACATCTCGTCTTGCTTTAGCTGCACATTGAAAATAGCATACATTATTAACGTTACTCACAAAAGAACATACTTCATGCTCATTTAACACTCATAACACTATTAAAACTGATATGAACATATAATTTCAAACTTATACATTTGAAAATAAGAGCATCATTAAACTCATATGTTAACAAGAAAAGCATGTAACTAAATTATTTTTCTAGTCCAAACAAGCCATATACGTCCTACGTGCTAAGATGGACCAAACAACAATGGTACTGTTACACTACCGGTCTACTTGCATATGTATCAAAATATAAGATTTCGTTTACTAATGAAAGATACAAAAATAACAACATATCTAGTCAAAGTATGATACAAATTAATGCCCCAGCCATAACCTTAATTTCATTAAATCCTTGAGAGGTGGATGATGTTTCTCACTCGTTGACCCTTTAAACAAGCAAAAAATTACTCATACCATGACCATGACCCAAATGGGACAAGAAACCATATTTCAATTGTACTAAAAAAATGACATTGTACCTAATGCAAAATGGATATTATAAATTGTGGCCTAGTAATTAACAAGTGTTTTAATAAATTGATAAGTAAAAATTAATTACTGTAGTATGTTGGGTCTAATAATAAAAAGAAATAAGAGAATTTAAAAAACCTGGTGAATATCACGATGGTAACTAAGAAGAAGATATGCCATTCCATGTGCCAACCTCACCGGATGACGACCAACATACGGCGCCGGTAATTATCTAAATCAACAGAGATGGATTGAATACCAAATTAAAAAAAATCAAACCTTGATTAAGTGATAAGATAATTGTGACGCTAGCATTTTCTTGTTGTATTGTTCTGTAGATCGAACAAAAAAACACAATAACGTGTATATTTCAAGAACTGAAATCAACAAACATAATAGATCTAAAGAGAGAAGCGACGGTTTTTGTTTAGAGATGAGAGATGTTGTGATGGCTGATAAAGTTGCTTTAGGGTTTCAGAGAGAGATGTGAGAGAAAAAAAAGGATAATATGGAATTCTTAAATTAGTCCTAAAGATACGGTTATTTTTTGGAAAATAGCAATTTCAAAATTCCATTAATACCCTCAACCCATTTAATAAATTTTACATGACATGCCTTTTAATTATAATAGTTACCAAAATAGCACATGCCATCTCATCCATTGATTAAATAATCTAACGGTTTATAAATGGTTTTGTAGGTTCTGTACAAAAAAATGGTTCTGCAAAGAAAATCCCACTATATATATATATATATATATATATATATATATATATATATATATATATATAATATATATAATATACACACACACACACATATATATTAACATAATAAGCACACACACACACACACACAACACACACACACACACACAACTTATATATATATATATCCAAGAAAATCTGACTAGAAATAAGTGGGAGTTCAAAGATAAAAAATAATCGAGTAGATATTTTCGCAACGTTAATATATATATATATATATATATAATAACAATATTTTATTATTTTCGTCTCTTTATCGGGCTTAACGGGGTAAGTTTAAAATCTTTATCATTTTTACGTGTTTGTGTTCAATCGTTTACTCTTGACTCTTTTTATTTACAAAATCAACCTTTTTGTCCTTTAGTCGAGATGACATAATTTAATTATTCTGCTTTTCTCCAAAATTTTGACAAAATGCCAAAAAGTTTACACTTTCAACGCGCTTATCCATACGTGACCAAAATCGTCCAATATCATTTTCTGCTTCCGTAACTATTATAAATCCCTTCATTCGTCTTAGTATTTTATTCATCAAATTTTTTCTTTGTTGGGCCCGAAAGCCAAATGCCAGTCCATTAACTTTTATGAGTCCAAAATCCCTTATTTACCTATTTAAGCCCAACCCATAGCCATAGTTCATATTATATAAAAATCAAATTTGTAAACTGAACCCAATATACCAAAATCCAACAGGCCAAAGCCCAAATAATTATAAGCCCAATATAAGCCGAAACAAAGCAAACCATAAGCCCAAGAAT